>BQNB010000919.1:67283-148823 GCA_026074375.1 Tanacetum coccineum | reverse complement strand
TTAAAAACCGGAAATCGTAATTCGTGCCCCTTAATAATGCTGTTGGGTCGACCCGCCGGAACTCTCGCCTGAACCCACCAGAAAACCCGCCAGGCTAAAACCCATTATTATATTCCATCATTGCCACGTACCCATACGTGTTACCATCACAGTAAACTAAAACTAAAAAAACACACACATGTACACACACGCACACACATATCAGAATCTCAGCACACACCTCTCTCGATCTTTCTTGCTCTCTCTCTCTCTCTAAATCAGATGATATCAATGATAATATGGTTCGTCTTTGAGGGGTTTAAAACCTATGGTCTACTCTTTTGTCGCTAAGTTGAAATCTAATGGAGTTGGTTTTGATCGTGCTTTTTTCTTTGTTACTGCAATAAGAGATGAGCCAGGGTGGGTTTGTTTGGTGATGATGGTTTTGGTAGTGGAATTATTATTGAGTGTTTGGTTGGTGACTAATTTTTGGCCTTTTTAAGCCTGAAATAAAGAAGGTATACTGTTTGATTTCATGATCTTTATTGGGTTTTTGTTTTTTTATGTTCTAAAAAGGGTTGTTTGGCTTTATTTGTGATTAAAATTGTTCTTCATTAGATACCACTGAGATGTGATATTGATGCTGAGATTGTTGTTGTTACTGCTTAGAATCATGAATTATGGTTCTGTCTTGCTTATATTTTCGGCTTATGCTCCTTCGATGCCACCACTCCTTTCGTTGCTGCTATCAATGGCGTGCGACGATAGTGACGGGTGCGTCACGATGGTGATAGGCTCATAGGCTGTAAAACAAGCCAACAGGTTGAAATTGAGTCGTATCTTGGCGGGGCAGCACGAAAACGTGTTTGCAGCCATGGCGGCTCGAAGTCTCTTTTACCCGGGTTTCATGAGAATTGAGCCTTATATTTCATGAGATTGTGAAAGGCTATGCATAATCTTAGCCTTGGATATAAGGCACGTTCTGTGTGAAAGTGATGCGATAAGAATCATGGTGATAGCTATTGTGATTGGTGCATTTTCGATCACTTTCTATTTCATTAGAATTGTGGTGATATCCATTGTCAATGGCTATGCTGAATTTGAAAGGCTACGATGAAGAGGTGTGTTAAATCTGAGATTTGAGACACACTGCCATTTTAGAGGTGCCGTTAAAGCTGTGACTACCCGTATCTTGGCGGGGCAACCTTTTAGGCTTGTTGCCATGGCGGGTCTATACTCTTTAACGTGTATTGTGCCGGGCATATCCTCACATTTTAATTTGAATACAGCACACGCTTTTGCGGTAGTTGTATCGATTGCAACATTTTTGTTTACTGTGATGGTAACACGCATGGGGTACGTGGCAATGATGGAATATAATTATGGATTGGACCTCGGGTATCAGCCTGGCGGGTTTTCAGGCGGGTTCAGGCAAGAGTTCCGGCGGGTACGACCCAACAGCATTTAATGTCAGATGTTGCCTTTTAATTAAACTTATAATTATAATACAGCACACGCTTTTGCGGTGTCTGTAGCTGTATCGATTGCAACGTTAATCTCTCTATCAGTTCCTGTCATTTATAAATGTCTGTGATGAATTTGAGCATGTTCGATCAAAGTCGTAATTGTCTGCTTCTTGGCGGGGCAACCTGTTAGGTTTGCAGCCATGGCAAATGTATCCGATTTTTCGATTCCTACCATATCTGAGCCTCATAGACACAACTCTCATCATCATTTTATACCTACCTGAGGTTAAATAAGAGTACTAAAGAAACACCAGTCGCGATGATCATTTTGTCCATTCGTTTTGATAATGTATACTAGACCTGACATTTGGTGGGGCAAGTCTTAACAAGGTATGACAAAAAATCTAAATTTGGGGTTTTTTTTGTTTTTAGGCAGTTAAGATGGTATTGATTATTTTTTATTCTTGATTAGGTTTTGTAATCAGAATTTGAGTGAGATGGGTGGGAGGGTGATTTTGATGAGGTGTATGGTGACTTGAGGTATGGGGCTTATGTTTCGTAACTTCACTTTTTTGGCTTATTTCAGAACTTTTCGGCTTATATAAGTTAATTATGATATAATAAACTTATATAAGTCGAAAAGTTTCAAAATAAGCCACAAGCATTAGGAATTGCCCGAAAAGCTGCCAAGCTTCTTCTCAACAATCGCATACTTACGAGGTATGTTTGTTTCTTTATTGTTCGTTACGTCTATTTTAAATTATTTGATTCATTTATGTTGTTAAGTTTTTTCAAAAGTATAAAATGATATTATCTGATTCATTTGATTGGGATTATTGAATTTACTACATTTTAGATTTATTGCTTTGCTACTCCCATTTAAAGCATCCAAAGAGAATAGACACTGCATGTTGTTAAGTATCCAGCACACGACACTTAAGTTTTAACATGGATAACAATTACTGTCCTGATGTTTGTTAGGTAACGTTCTTGATGCCGCTGATAGGGAGGTTGCCGCTTTCACCCATAAATTTCAATTGGTATATGTATTTTGTTTTTTTGTTTGTACTGTTATTTCAATCATTAGAGACTGATTTGGTTTTTTTTAAATGTTAATAGGAGTTGGATACGGTAAAGTAGAAGATTAATGCCAAGGCGAAAAATGTAAAGGAGTTGGGGAGAAAACTAAAGGGTATAAGGTCCGGGCCATCTCTGTAATTAGATTAAATCAGTGTCTCTCTGTGTTCTTTGTACATCATCCATCTCTGTCGGTGAATCAGACGGCAAGTAAAGTTTTATTTTCAAATTTCAGCATCTTTAGTCGTTAGTATTTCCCCTATATGTTAACTATTCATCTCGATCTTTTGAACTTAAATGTATATGCAATGCCTTCCTGCCATTTATTCCACGTAGTCTGGGATCAATAGTACCGCGGGTGGATCAAGTGTGATAGTATCCAAAGTGCGCAAACGTGCAACCCTGGCTTCTCGCTTTATGCTACATATGTGAACAAGTGGATTGTCGTGACAGTTTATAGTTTTTTGATGCTATATTTTGCAATTGGTGTTTTGTATTTCCAATAAGTGACCCTTTTTGGTAACGAAATAGTAATCATAGAATTAATGGTTTTTATGCAGACCCGGGATCAAGGAGTCGGGCAAGAAAGTGCAAATAAAGCAATTGGATTCATACAGGTGAGATGCTTATACCCTTTATTTAACCACAGTTATGTTATTTTATATTTAAGTAGAAGTGGTGAAAATTGGTAGGTTGTGCAGGTATGGTAACGAGTCAAATGAGTCGGCTAGCAAGGATTTTTTTTTCAATTTCCGGGTATTTGGATTTAGCTTACTTTACGAAAGTGGTACCACCTAATGTATAGAGAAACATTACTAATAGTTGTCCCTCTAAACTATCGTCATTTCCAAATATCAAAGACATATATTTATCGATTTCCTAATGGTTGCTTAGTTAACAGTTATACTTCTATGACAAATCTACACATTTGCTGCATATTCTATTATAAATGGATATGGTCTCATAATTAGACACTAGCAGCTTGCAACCTAAGAACCAACGGGGGTAGAAGCAAGATTCATAAACTAGGAGGAGTATAACCTATGACACTATCACACTACCTTAGCTCATGGTAGACTCACTACTAGCGATTAGCAATCAAAGTGTGGTACTCGACATATAGACAAACATACTTCAAATTGTTGTTCTTCGCTTTCCTAAATGAACATATAGTGGGAAGAAAATTATGTAGTATGCACTATGCAAACTACCTCTCATTTGCTAAACATGTCAACTTAGGTTCTAAACAACACTAAAATTGCACCCACCTTTTTGTATGAATTATAATTTATCAAACATTTTAGTTGTGGTTATCATTACATTTTTATTAGTTCTACAAATAATACTGAAGAAAAAATTATCATAGCGTGATCGACACGCCGCGCCAGCCACTAAGAGTTAAAAAAAAGTCAAACGGGTACACCAGATTCTTCTCACTCAAGATTTTAACTGCATGCATTAGGAGCAGAATATATCAGCAACTGAGGGGGCCTAAGATCTTGATTGGCTTTGCCAAGTAGAAATTTTATAGGCTAATATTGTGCGGTCACGACACGAAGTAATCAAATAGGTAATAGTTCAACTGTTTTGCTTTCTATTTCTTTTATCAGTTACGGGGGCCGAGTGTTTATTTTTTTGCTTATTCTGGGCTAGCGTGGTTTGTGTAAGCTTATTTGATGGGTTATGAGCTTAAATACAAATTGAAAAGTCAAAAAGCTCTATTATTATGGCTTATGAAGCCGCATACATTTTGGATGTATTGTGTGATGCTACACATATTCTTAGTTATCTTCTATATTTATACATAAATCAATTGAAATTTATAACTACTTTTAATAAGCAATTCTAAACACTCCCTCATGTGTTTTTTCTTTTCTGAATTAGTTATGATTTTTGAAAATACAGAATTTTATGTAAAAGAAAACCCGCCTTTATGGAGCCTTAGTGCAGGGTAACCAACCATATAAACGAGATTCTCTTAGCTGACTTTTAAGTTTTTACTTTAATTCTCTTACATGACTTCTTGCCCAGTCTTCTTGCCTGTTCTTTTCTTATTAAAGACTCCTCTTGCATCCTTGGCAACTCAGCATTGTGTTGTCTTTGGCCTTTCTGTACGCGAAACCACGTACACTGTTTTAACTGAAAATTTAGTTTATCACTGTAACACACAGTTATGAAAGCAATTATACAGGAAACGGTACTCAATAAACTAACTAAGAAAAATTTCATTGCAGGCGTTTTCAGAAAAACATCAGAAGCTCTGAACCAAAGAGTGATAGAGCAAAGTTCCCGTTCATTGGATATTCATGGTGTTTCCTTCAATAACAATGCAATCAGTAAGCTTACTTTCCTCCTTTTTCAACTATTCGTGACGTTTTCAGAATTATATTAAAAAATTATATCTTTATAGCTTATAGCCTTATACCAGTGAACATGACAAAGCTGTTAATTTACTTTATTTGTTTTGCAGGAACAGAAACTGCAAAAGAAACTTATGGATGTTTGTGAGAAAGAGCGGTTGTATCATGAACTGGCCTATACTACAAAAAACTATGATCTAGACGTGGATGATAAGTAAGACTTTCACAAACAGATCCAAGCTGGAGTCAAGTCCAAGGAAGTCAAAGGTAATGTCATGCTTCTGAACTTTTTACAGTTATATATTTTTAATTATTTATGACGGAGAGGTATACAGTTTATTCTGTTTTAAAAATCACCTATTCTAATTGTAGATAAACATGAGTCAAACAAAAGGATCATAATTAGTTTTTTAAATAGAATTTATCATTGGTTTATTTTCTTCCACTTCATTAACTATATTTAAGCAACTTATAAGTTAAGAAATAGAAATGGGTCAAGTTGGGTTTTGTTCACCTGAAACATCTTTTGGCCAAACCTTTTAGAAATAGACATTGTGCCAAATATTATTACGATCATAGTATGTCAATGATAGTCACATAGACAAGAATTAGTGAAAGTTACATTTGTAGCATAATTTATTTGAAGTACTAATAGTAAATTACATTGGCATCTTCTACACATTTCACTGTGTTTATATGCACGATACGCAGTTATGATAGCCTTCTAGTATTAGTTAAGAGGAGCACTATATTTGAAGGATATAGATGTAACATAATAGGTCCATAAGTTCATACATTAGTGGGTATCGACATCCTAATGTGGTAATAGTCAAGACCACCTCATGGATGACTTCTTTATTTTGCTTGCAAGTCATATAGATATTTAACTACTACATTAAACATTATAGTTGTCATTGTTGTGAAAGTCAGTTGAAAGAATCACTACAAATATCTCATGGAAGTGTCACTAAACATTATATACCAAACGATTGTTATTTTGATCAAGAATTATTATGCTATAACTGCTATTATACCAGTTTGGCATTGATAGTGTGTTAGTTAATAAGCTATTAAAAGAAATTTACTTAATTATTGTACCTTACATGACGACGGTGACTTTGGTCAAAGAAGGTTCATAGATTTTTTTAGGCTGCTAGATAAATTCAAGGTAGATGCATCAGTGATCAACACTACTATACATATATGGTATGTACATCATCTTTAGCTTAGGATGGACTGAACCTCATATTTATTCGACTAATAGTCTGACTTATGACCATATATTTGGTGATTCTGTGTATTATTATAAAATGTCATTCTCTTATAGAGGTCCTATTTCTACTTTAATTCTTTTTTTCAGGTCTGAAGCAAGCTTCATCGTGGAAGTGGTTGATACAATTGACTGTCAACTAGATCTAAAACAAGTTAGTAATCCAGCCTATCTAACTGGAATAAAGACTTACCCACAAGTTAGCTTGCTATTTCATGTATGTTACCTTTCTATCATCTATACAAAGCTGTATTCGATGTTTACTCTAATGTATGGCTGGAACAAATTTTCGTTATACGATGATTAGAGGACTTATAAAGTTATAGGTTACCGTGATATTGTTTTTGTAGCGTAAAGAAAATATATGCGCAACCATTAGCTCATCTAAGAGTTTACAATCTTATGTAATGATACTAGAAAGGAAAAAACTATCACCTTAAATGTAGGCAAAACCCACTTCAGCAAAACACCCCGCCCAGCCACATTCATCCTTAATGAACACCTGCGCTCCGCAGCGGAGCGTGGGCTACAAACCTTGTTGAGATAACATGTGAAGATTATGAATATTTCATTTAATAATGGTCTTTTCCTTTTTGAACTCCATGTTTAAGTGTTAACAATGGCTACTGTATATAGATAAGGAAAAATATTCTTATGACATAGTTAATGATGAAAAAATATGCTTTCATCCTTTAACGATGTTACCATTTTGCTACCTCTACTGTTACTTTCTAAAATGCGTTTATATATCATTACTCGACACGTAATACTTACAAACTAATGGGATAAACATATGCTAAACAAAACATCGTCGCAACATCACAAACTCTATATTACAACATGCAAGAATCAAACACTTAAAATAGACACCGTAGAAGTAAAAGTATGCTTTTAGTCAAAAACGGAACCCGGTGCAACGCATGAGCTCGAACGCCTCGTTTTGTATAATGTTAATTTGAAGGAGTGTATACAGCATATTATTAGTGGATAATATTAATAACATCTCTAAAGTGTTTTGTAAAATAATCTATAACTGGCATGTGAGTTTTCCAACCAACATAAAACATGTAATTTTAAGTTTTTTAAACGTATTTGTGAGTTATATTGTGAGATTTTAAAAGATGCTTTGTAAATTCTATATAATAATATTACTAGGAAATATTTGTTATAATATAGGTTTTATCATTCTTTAACATAAAATATATTATAATATTTATATTAAAAGTACTATTCACTTGAGTTGTGAAATGTGTTATAGTAATGTATCGAGTCTTTTGGTAAAAAAATCTCAATTTGATTTGCAAATGTATTTTTTTTAAAACAAGGCCAGCTTAAATATTTTCTTAAACACAGTATAAATCAATCTCAAGATTTTTCTTTCTTTCAATAAAGACTGGATGTGATACAATTTAAATTTTAAAAACGCCGTCACAAAATATAGAGACGGGTGTTAATATTTAACAATTGTTGTGCGTATTTGATCGTTAGACGAGTTCAGTTCTTAAGCATAACAACTATAGGTTGTCTCTTGCAGCATTAGTGTGGCTATCGAATTTGGCCGGATCTACTTTTATCAGTGTTTTAGTTTCCTACGTGCTTTCAGAAACTTGGGTTGGAGCGGGTATTTTGGTTTGTGTGGTTCACATGTAAAAGGGATCGGAACCTGGCTCTTGGAGACACTTCCTATATATCTACACATTCACTTTTACATCTCATTTCATCACAAAAAAACACATAGCTCTTTCTCTCTAGCTAATGTGACTAGCCTCAAGGAGACAACCAAGCAAGAATATAGTTTCTTTATTTTTATCAAGTATTTTCCAAGAAGTTTCAAGGGTTTAGTTAGTTATCAAATAAAATTGAGGTTTGATTTAAGTGTTAGATTATTTATTCTTACCATCCTACATCACCAAAGTTTTACATCCTTTTCTTCATACTTTTATTATTATTATTTTCATATGAACATCATGTATATAAAGTTATATCACCAACTAGTTATATTTTTTAAGGATTTACATTGAAAACAAGATCATAACTTATATAAATGATTACTTGCAAAATGTGTTAATTAAATCATATTCATGTTTTTACACTTAGAAAATACTTAATTTGACATATCATATGTTACTTGGTAATTTATTAAAGTTGTGGTTAAATTAGATGTATAATCTAGCTTGTATAATCATGTATTTTATTTCATATTTTTATTCATTATGTTGTGAAGTGTTAGATGGGATTAGGTTAGTTTGGATATTATTGATTGTGAAAGAAGTAGAGGTGAATAGGTTAGATGGCTTTGTTGTGTAAAAATGAGGTTAAATTATAGGTTTTGAAGGTATGTAACCCCCCCTACAGCCGACTATAAACAGTGGGGTTATGAATTTTTTTAACATGTTAAAACCTTAAAAATATGTTAGTACACTTAAATATGATTTCAGGAATATAAAGAACTCGAAAAACGGACATATAACGAAGGAGATATGGTCAAAACAAGATTAGTAACAATACCGGAAAAAATAGTTTTTTTTAACAAATCTGGCAGATTCAGTTTTAGTGATTTTGACCCCTTTTGGGTCCGAACTGACTAAAGTGTAAAACTAGAAACTTGCTCGGAATGATTTTTCGATAAAATCAGCATAGCTTTTGAAACCCGAAAGTGTAAAACGGAGGAGTTATACTCTATCAAACTTGGACTATTTTTCTGAAATTACCATAAATTTCATGCGCACATTTTATTTAGTGTCAAAGCTGTTAGAAATTAAAAGTAGTGTTTTCGGGTCCGTTTGAACTATAAAAACGTTAAGAAATAATATAGCATCGCTTGTATAATATTTATACGCGTTATAAACTTTATGAATATTATTTTATAAACTAGTTATGCTATATATATTATCGTTGTAAAAATAATAAAAATAGTAAATCAAGCGAACTAGACTATAATTAACTTTTGAACAATTAGAAAGTATTACGAAAGCCTATACTTGAAAATTAAATAATGAACTTAACGCAAACATTATTTTGACTAATAAACTAAGGCAATTATTAGGTGGTGATGTAACAATATAAAATATAGTGCATTATTTGATATTCACTTGCGTTATTCTAAATCGACCTATAATTAAAAATGTTGCATACCGGTCTTTTGTGACGACATTCCTTGTTGATTTTTCCTTAGTCAATACCATCACTTGAGGTGAGTTTATGGCCTCTCTTTACTTGTTTATCACTATTTTACAAATCTCAGAGTGAAATACATGACTTGTTTTACATTTGGATGCAAGTACTCTTTTAAACGATTACGGATTTTCCTAAGTAGCGATAACCCATCATGCCTACTATCATGAACTGTTAATTACTTTGTGTAAGCGCATGTGTTATAATAGATCTATTTGGTATTGAAATCCCCGTTCGGGTAAGTAGCGCTTACTAGTTTCGAAGGACTGAACTAACGAACGTATACCATATCAGACTTTAGATGTTCCGGGTTGCACATCTACACAGGTACTTTGATTGCTTGAAATTGATTGGCATACTTATACTATTGTAGCTTTAGTGTCACGAGCTTAGTGAAATCGTAATTACATTTTGTGATATTGTATGTGTTACATGTATCATACACTTTGAAATCTTGCGGTCCAACATTTATACTTACATAAACCTATGAACTCATCAACTTTATGTTGACACTTTTAAGCATGTATTTCTCAGAAGCTGCTTGACGTTTTTGATATGCATTGGAGTCCATACTTTTCAAGAATACATTCATGGATTTTTACATGCATACAAACTATCATTCCTCGTTGTACTATTTTATGTCTTTCATTTTTATGCAAACTAATGGGACAATGTTATAACTTATTTAATTTCAATCAAATCAACGAGGTTATCTTTCAAATGACTCATTTATAGGTCGTTCTATTATATCTTGTGTTATTGTATTATGAAGTAACGCCCCCGGTTACCATTCCGCTGCCACATTTTGTTGGGGGTGTTACAGACGGCATCGCAATTCCTTGCGATAGCGTCAGGATGTACACGCGACAATGTCATGATATTTAGGACGGCGTCCGAACATAACCGACTTAATGAAACCTTAGAAGATTCGGCGTAGCGACGGCGTCACAATTATAAAGCGACGTCGTCGCGATTATTTTTCTATATATACAAACTCAGTTTTAGGGTTTTAAAATATAGAACTTGTGGGATTCGATAGTCATATTTAGGATACGAATATTATCAGGTTTTGGGTCGATTTTAGGGTTCTTAAACCCTCTTGTATCAACCCTAACTCCATGTTTTAATCAAGTAAAGTTCGTCTATCTTTTTAATCTTTCAATATATCTTATTGTTTGATTAGTTGTTGTTCTTCGCTCTCTTATAACATGATAGGCTAGATTAATTAGTATTTGCTTATGATTGCATGAAACTTGTTTTGTAATTTCTTTTAATATTGCTTCTTGTTGATAAGTGTGCGGGTTAGGCTCTATAAAACTAGCTTCTTAATTGATTGCGAAGACGTCTAGGGAAACATGATTGTGTAGAAAGGATACCATCGGTAACAGTCTTCATACTACCTTGCCCTTATATGGTTGATCACATTTTAAGTGTTTTAATGCATGTAATGTACTCGTAGGGGCCTTGTAATAGTCTTCATACTACCTTACTTGTGCGTTGCCTTAACGGAATATTACATAGGCGGCGGGTTCGTGTAATTCAGTCATGATTTAGGAAATACTTACACACTACATTACAAGGGTGACGAGCAATGGAAATAGGAGGATCAATTATGGAGTAGTGCATGATTAAGTGAACATGTTTGTTTACCTGTACGAGTTTTCATATTAGTTTAGATTTAATTTAGTTTATTAGTTGAATTAGTTTAAAACCAAAACCCCCTTCAAACTAGATATTTTACTTGCTTTTATAAAATATAAAAATACAAAAATAATCTTCTTTCAACCCCTAGACCTTAGTTACATTTAGTTCGAACCTTCACACACTATTCCCCTAGAGAACGATAACAACCCCCGAGTCTTGCCTATACTGCACTGTAACGATTAGGTGCTCTGCCTAGGGGATTGTAAAACTTATGAGTTTGCAAAACCTACATCAAGTTTTTGGCGCCGCTGCGTGAAGAATAGTATAGGTTTTGAATTTTATTTAGCTTAAGTCTACTCACTTAATTCCAATCAAGTGAGACCTTTAAATTCTGTCAATTAGCTTTTTTGTAGTCTATCTTTTCTTCGTTCCCTTTGTTATGTAAAACTCTTTTTCGTTGACCACCATGGGAAATGAAAATCCTATTCGTACTTTAGGAGATTATTCTAGACCAAGCCACGAGGGCTATCGAAACACCATCGAACTCCCCGATGGGAACAATGTGGTGCCTCTGCGATCCGACACTATCCGGTTGGTGCAAAATGGATGCTCATTCCACGGACTTCGGTCCGAGGATCAAAACCAACATCTTAAGGATTTTCTAAAACTTGTGGACTTAGTTGACCTTGATGTTGCAAATAAAGAAAGGACGTGTCGGCATTGATTTCAATTTTCCCTTCGCGATCAAGCTAGCAATTGGCTTGAACGTTTTCCCGCAGGATCCATCTCCATTTGGGAGGATCTTACTACCCGTTTCCTTGCTCAATTATTTCCACTGGGAAGGACTTCTAAGCTCCGAAATAACTATTGATGTTCCAACAACATCAAGGTGAATCTCTTTCTAAAGCATGAACTCGTTTCAAGGACATACACCAAAAGTCCCTCATCATGGCATCGATCTTTGGCTTCAAATCCAAATTTTCTATGATCATGTCTATTTTCATCTTTAGTGCGAGATTGACCGCGCAGCTAGCAACAAGCTCCCCGACAAGAACGCCAAAGAATCTTAGAAAATCATAAAGAATCTAGCTCTTTACGATCATGAGGGCTAGAATGAACCAAGAGACTTCGCCAAGCCAGGCAAGGCAATTTCTTTACCTCTAGACACTCCAAAAACTCTCGACCGATGACTTCTTGAGCTTGAAGATCAAGTTAGCTACTTACTAAAAGGGTCAATAACGACTCCTAGAACAAGCTCGACGCACATTCCTCAAGCATACACTGAAGCAATTTCTTCAAACCAATTCTCACAAAACCTTGACGGGCCACCGAGGCAAAATTCATTCACTTTTCAAAAACGTGTTCTTCCGGACCCCCAATACAAAACATTTGAACCTAGTTTCGAAGCTCGAGTACAAATCTACATGTCGGCGCATAGTTAAAGACTGGAAAGGTTCGAAAAAGCCATCTTTAAACAAAGAGAGGAAATCAACGATAGAATGGCATAAATGTTTGGGGTTTTAAAAGAACTTACAACAAGTAGGACTCCGGAAAAGTGTTGGAAATCGTTATCTAAATAACCTAATATTAGTTTAATATTAAATAAGCTACGCAAAAGATATAGATCACATATAGCATATATAATTAACCATAAAAAACATAAACAAGTAAACATTCCATTAGCAACTAAGCTAGTGACGAATCGAAGACGTTTCGAGTACACGCACATGTGTAATAACGTGCAAACCAAACACTACTTATAGTTACTAAAAAAATAACCTCTACGTCTATTCACACTACACGTCAAACGATATCACCCGAATGCTAGTTCTTGACCGATGAACAATTGGACACAAGAAAAATCAAAACCGAAAAACCCTAAAGGGTTGTTTGTTTTGTTCGACCAAGAGAGGGGAAAGAGAACAGAGGATTAAGAATTACGAGCTCTAGGATCCTCCTTATATACTAGGTGAATTTAGGGTTTACCTAAAATACATATCTTGGAGGAATTGATAGCTCAAAACCCAATCATCCCCTCCTTGGGGTATGGCCGGTCGAAGTCAACCCAAACACCCATTGGTGTTGACTTTTTTACTTTTCTATTATTTATGGTTAATTACATTTAATTAGCCATTAATTAAAAAGCCTTTATAATTAATTATTAATAACGAACTAATTAACGACCGTTAGTGTTCTTTCGTCAAATCATATATTAATATAAATAATAAATAAAAATATAGTATATATAAAACATTAATAGAATATATATAAGTGTAAACGCGTGTGACCCTATAGGCTCACGTATTTCCAACTGTATAAATATCCGTATCTCCCAAACTTATGTCTTATATCTTGTACTATCCACGACGTTGAACTCATACTCCTAATGTATAAGCAGACCGCGATCTCTTGACAAAATCCTCATTCTCTATAATGAGACACTGAGCACAATAACGTAACTCCTTCAAGTGATAGCGAATGTGAGCATTGAGCACCTTAAGAAAAATCACACATTCCTAGATTTTGCAAGTCTTCGTCACCATACAAAACAAACAAGTTACCTCCTGCTAAAAGGTATGATAAGAACACGCATCTGTGAAACTCAACTAAACATCAAATAAGCAATATTCAATTTTCTTCGTAATCACCTCTTCAATAAATCCAAAATGAGCCATAAATCAATAAGAATAAACTGTTGTGAATAACAGTTCCATCCGAGATCTAAAACCATCATCATAAATCAATTATACCAAGAAACCCTTGAATAATAACAATACTTGAAGATCGTATTGCATACCAAAAAGGTAGAGAGGACGATCATAAAGATTGTTATAGCAATTTAACTCCAAAACCCCATAAAACTTTTACCACAAATCGGTTTCTTGAAATTTAGGGTTTTAGGGTTTCTTCAAAAACCTTGTAATCCTAGATCGAGAGCCACCAGGCTCTGATACCAATTGATAAGATCGTTTAGCCCATCTAGGATATGTTTTACAAATAACTTATATACGCAGCGGAAATTAAAGAACAATAAGTTATTAAACAAGGTTTTAACCGAACGTTCATGCCTCAATATTATTAGTACGTTACCTAACTGTAACATGGATCCTATGATCCTTGAGGCTACTAATACATATAGACGACTATAACACGTCTATAAACTAACTACTAACTATTACATAAACTAACTATTAGACTCTCATTGGGAGAGATCTAACTATGATGGATGCCTAAAGTACATACCTTAGACCTCCTTTTATAGTATAAGGAGTCAAGGTTTACATGGAAACTAATAATGATAATAATGATAAAATTAATTATCTTTGACCAATTAGTTATTCAATCATTATCTTTGACCAAATCTTTTAATTCTTATCTTTTGTAGTATTCTTTGACTACAACTTTGGTCCTTCATGTTTCCATCTTGTTTCATTCGTGTTTTGTCTTATCAACTCAAAATATAATTCCCAACAAGGTGTTTATCGTAGCGGTTTGATCTACTGTACTAGCGAGTTGTCAGTACCGTACACTGTTACAGCGGTTTGTCCTATTAGCACAACAGTTTGTCTTATTTGACAGCGGTTTGTCAGTCTTGAAAGGGACAACGGTTTAGCATTTAGTGTAGCGGTTTACTAGGTAGCGGTTTACAGGTTTCGAAGATATTTTCTCATAGAAATTTGGGAAACAAACCTCTGCCCACTTCATTTCTAGGTAGCGGTTTGGCATTTTCTCTTCGTAGCGGTTTACCAGCTCTATTTTCGTAGCGGTTTGGCACTCGCAGCGGTTTGCACCATAACGATTTACAGGTTTTTAAAGACTATTTCTCATAGCGATTTGGGGAACAAACCTCTGCCCATTTCATTTTTAGGTAGCGGTTTGGTAGTTTGTCTTCGTAGCGGTTTACCATTCGTAGCGGTTTGGAAATAGCGGTTTGTTACAGGTTTTGAAGATTTTTCTCAAGGTCTTTTGGGAATCAAACCTCTGGCCATTTTTCTTCGTGGTAGCGGTTTGGTATAAATTCTTCATAGCGGTTTGACGGTAGCGGTTTGACAGTAGCGGTTTGATTACTATTCCAGCGGTTTGGGACACTGTTTTGGAATATTGGACCACTTTGGCATTTGGACTATTTTTCAAACTTGAAAAACGTAACAAACTCAAACAACAAAACACTTAAACAAACATCACCACTTTTAACATACACTCACTAATCATTGTTCGATCAACTTAAATCATTTCACAATCAATTAAGATGGCTAATCTCTCGGAAGATATCCAATGTGCCGGTTCCGATACCCGACCACCTATGCTTGATAGGACTGACTTTGCATCATGGCAACAACGTATTCGACTGTATTGTCAGGGTAAAGAGAATGGGGTGAACATCCTGAAGTCGATTGATGAAGGACCTTTTCAGATGGGAACATTTCGGGAAACACTTGCTGAAGGGAATGAAGGTGCCCTACATCTAGGTCCAGAACGAGCTCGAGTCTATTCTGACCTTTCACCTGAAGATAAGGAAAGGTATAACGCTGACATTCGGGCAACAAATATCCTACTTCAAGGGTTGCCAAAAGACATCTACACTCTTATCAATCATTACACTGATGCAAAAGACATTTGGGATAATGTGAAGATGCTCCTGGAAGGTTCTGAATTAACCAAAGAAGACCGTGAATCACAACTATACGATGATTTTGAACACTTTCGTCAGAACAAAGGAGAAACCATTCACGATTACTATGTCAGGTTTACCAAGCTCATCAATGACATGCGAAACATCAAGATGACCATGCCCAGAATGCAATTGAATTTAAAGTTTATTAATAACATGTTGCATGAATGGGGTAGATTCGTCACAATAGTGAAACTGAACTGAGGATTGAGGGACTCCAACTATGATCAGTTGTATGCTTATCTAAAGCAACACGAGGCACATGCCAATGAGAACAAAATGATGTTGGAACATTTCACCCTACCCAATGTTGATCCTCTCGCCTTGATATCTAATGTTTCACATCAGCAGTATTACTCATAATCATCTACCACTCCACTATCCATACATGCTCAACCACAATTTGCTGACAACACTCAACTTGATTCAGGACTTTCTCCAACAGACAACTTAATTGAGATCTTAACCAACACACTTGCCCTACTCACCTAATCATACAAAACATACATTCCTCAAATTAACAGTCAACTTAAAACTTCATCAAATACAAGGAACCAAGCCACAACTCAAGACGACAGGGTTGTTGTTTAGAATGTTTAGGGTTGTCAGAATCAAGGTCAGGGGAACAATGCAAGGGGTGTAGGTGCAGCTAGTTATGAGGGAGCTCAGAACATAGTTGGGAATGCATATCCAGGTCAAGCAAGGCAGATTAAGTGTTACAACTGCAACGGTATAGGCCACATAGCAAGGAACTGCACTCAATCCAAGCGACCACAGAACTCAGAATACTTCAAAGACAAGATGTTGCTAATGCAATCTCTGGATAATGGGGTGGCATTGGATGAAGAGCAGTTTCTGTTTATTGTAGGTGGACAAGACAATGCTATTGATGAAGATATGGATGAGCAACCAGTTCAAGACTTAGCACTTAATGTGGATAATGTTTTTCAAGCTGATGATTATGATGCTTTTGATTCTGATGTTGATGAGGCTCCTACTACACAGACCATGTTCATGGCAAATCTATCATCTGCAGATCCTGTTTATGATGAAGTCGGTCCGTCTTATGATTCGAACATTCTATTTGAGGTACACAATCATGATTACTATCAGGATGTTGTTTGCGAGCATCATGAAGCACACGAGATGCATCACGATGTACAACCAAACTATGTTGTTGATTCAAATACTGATTATACGAGTGATTGCAATATGATCGCGTATGATCAATATGTGAAGGACAACGTCGAGCCAGTTGTACAAAGTAATGTATCTTCTATGCCAAATGATAATTAATGAAATGCATGAACAGTCAACCCAAAGTGTCTTTGCAAATAAGCAGAACAAAGTAGTTAATGCATCATTGACCGCTGAACTTGCAACATATAAGGAACAAGTTAAACTGTATGAGAGACGGGCCAAGTTTGAATTAACTGAAAGAGAACAAAAGATTGAGGAACAATTAAGAATAGTTATCACTGACCATAATATTAAGGAAGAAAATTTGAAAAAAGAACTTCATTCTATAAAAATGCAACTTTCCTCTACCATCAACCATAACAAGTCAATGGTAGAAGAAGTTATGTCTTTGAAAAAGTATTTTAAACAGAAAGAAAACAAATACCTAGAAGAATTTTTAGACATGAAAGCTTTAAAAGAAAAGGTCGAAGATAAATTATACAAACAAGACCGGTCTCTTCAAACAGTTCACATGTTGTGTAAACCAAAGCCTTATTATGATGAACAAAAAAAGTTAGCTATCGGCTACATGAACCCCTTATGTCTCACCCGTGCAAAGCAAGTTCAGCCTGCTCTATATAATGATCATGAAATTATTAAAACCAATCATGTCCCGGCTATAGTGCACAACTCAGAGGATACCCTAGAGATAGCTGAGACTACTAGAAAGCTAATGAATGAAAAAATGAAAGACCCAGAGTGTGTGAAAAAGAAGGTTAAGATTGCACCACATGATTACTCAAAAGAGAATTATTTAGCGACTTTCACACCACAGAAACAATTGACCCCCTGAGCAGATATTTTGGTCCAAGGATCTCATCAAGATGATAGCAGAAGCTCTTAAATAGTAGACCACAGCTTCAAGACCAATCAAAGCGTTGACAGTGTATCCTCCAAATACACCTGCAACGCTTGTCCCCAGGGTGCTTCTAACAAAAAGTCAAGTGAAAATTAACATTTTTGCACTTATACAACTTTTTTGGAATTTGAAAAAACTTGTAAAAAGAGAATTACACCAGCGGGGCTCACTGAAGGGGAAAGGGGTTTTGAACAAACCAAGGAATGCTATCTCCCCGAAGTCATTCCATTTTTCAAAACACTTAAAGACCATTTTGAGGGTATTCAAAAGGCTCTTACTAAAGAAATTAAAGAAACGAAAGACATTTTTGAAGAGTTGGAAGCTGAGGTTGGCCAAAATGTTGTAAATAGGAAGCATGATGAGATTGAGCGGAAAAATCTTCTCATTGCAAATGATAATTTAATTGCTGATTGCTTGTCCAAAGAAGTTTTTTATATTGCAACAAATTCTGAGCTTAATGTGTCTAGATTCACTGAAATACATGATGCCCACACTGTTGTTCAAGCACATTATCTGGAACTTGAAGCAAAGCTTTATAAATTACGTGATAAGGTTAAAAAAGATGATCATACTGAATTAGTAAAATGTTTTTCAAATCTTGAGGTAAATCACTTAAATTTACAGTTAAAGTATCAAAACCTTAAAGAAAGTTTTAGAAACAACACATCTCCACCCGCTCGAGATGCTCCTGATTTTGACTCAGTCTTTGTAATCAGAAAAATGAAAGCTTCCATTCAAGGAAAGGACGACGCCATCAAAAAATTGAGAATGCAAATCTCTCAATTAAAGGAGACCCGTAGTGAAGCAGTCCGTACTCTTGATTTCAGGGCCTTAGATTTTCAGATCACTCAATTAACTGAAAAAGTCACCGTTCTTCAAGAACAAAATGAGCTTTTTAGGGATGAGAATGCAAAAATTAAGCAACATTACAAGGAATTGTATGATTCTATTAAGATCATGCGTGCTAAACATATCGAACAAAAAACTGCCTTGTTAACTGAAAATGAGAATCTGAAAGCCTAAATACATGAAAATCTAAAATGCATCACTATGGATTCTGTCAAACCAAGAGTTCTTGCACATGGTAGGTATGCTATAGATGTTGAACCAATTCCCCCTCACAATAGGAACAATCGGGAAGTTCATCTAGATTATCTCAAACATTTTAAGGAAAGTGTAGAAACCCTTCGAGAGATAGTAGAGGAAGCTAAGGTTGAAAGATCATTAGATAGATCACTTACATCTGCTTGCCTTTACACTAAACACTCTCAGGAACTATTAGAATATTTGATTGGCACTTGTCCGAAAGACTTCAATAAACAAGATAAAAAGTATGCTTTTACCACTTTAACTAAGAAAAAGCAATTTACTTTTAAGGACCAATGTGACACATCAAATAATAACACACACAAACATGTAGAGCAACTAAACATTCAGAAGACTAATGTCCCTATGCTTCCTTCTACAGGAGTAAACAGTTGCACTGATGCTAGCGGATCACAACATAGGAGCAATACCAAGAAAAATAGGATCTTGTCGGCTAAAAGTGTCAACAAGAAGAAAGTAGAAGAACACCCTAGGACCAATAAGTCTAGTCTAAAACCCACAAATCGTGTTGATTCTAGTATTAGCTCTAAGCGTACTGTAATTAATTCGAATTCTCATTCTGATTGCCAAACATGTAACAAATGCTTAATTTCTACAAATCATGATGTGTGTGTGGTTAATTATTTTCACTTTGTGAATGCATCCCCCTCTGTTAAAATTGTTGTGCATAAAGTTAAGCAAGTTTGGAAACCCAAGCAAGTTAAGCAAGTGTGGAAAGCAACAGGAAAAGTGCTTACCAATGTTGGCTATCAATGGAGGCCCATAGGCAGAATATTTACTTTAGGAGAACAGTGTCCTTTAACTAGGCTCACTAAATCTAAAGTAGTGCCTGCTAAGTAAACTGAAAACGTTAGTACTAGTAAAACTATGATAACTGAGAAATTAAGTCACACATCTTAGAAATCTTTAACCAGATACCAACGTAGAAACCAACAGTACCAAGCGATTCTCGTTAGATCTCCCACGTCACCTGAGACTCAGGAAATTGCTGCCTCTATGAAATCTGTTATTGCTTTTGCTAACCAACAGGAACCCAACCAAAATTGGGGATCCAACTTTCCAAACTCTCCATCTTTGTCAGTTTTTAAATGCATGTCGTACAGATCATCCTTCGGTATTTGGACTCAGGCTGCTCGAAACATATGACGGGGGATCACTCACGGCCCGAGAATTTCGTGAAAAAGTTCATTGGGACAGTTAGATTCGAGAATGACCACTTTGGTGCTATCATGGGTTATGGAGATTACGTGATTGGTGACAATGTGATCTCTAGGGTATACTATGTAGAAGGACCGGGACACAATCTGTTTTCTGTAGGACAATTTTGTGATTTTGATCTGGAAGTTGCATTTAGGAAGCATTCTTGTTATGTTCGAGATTCAGATGGCGTTGAATTAATTAAAGGTTCTCGTGGTTCTAATTTGTACACTATCTCGGTTGAAGACATGATGAAGTCCTCCCCAATCTGCTTGTTGTCCAAAGCCTCCAAGAACAAATCATGGTTATGGCATCGTCGTTTAAACCACTTGAACTTTGGTTCCATCAATAACCTTGCAAGAAAGGATTTAGTAAGAGGCTTACCTAGATTAAAGTTTAAGAAAGATCATCTTTGCTCCGCATGTCAACTGGGAAAGAGCAAAAAGCATACCCACACACCCAAAACTGAAAACACCAACTTGGAAGTTCTTAATACCCTTCATATGGATTTATATGGACCGATGAGTGTGCAAACAATTAATGGGAAGAAATACATCTTAGTCATCGTTGATGATTATTCTAGGTTTACTTGGGTTAAGTTTTTGAGATTAAAAAATGAAACCCCAAAGTTCGTCATTAACTTTTTGAAGCAAATACAAGTCGGTCTCAACAAAACTGTCAAATACATTCGTACTGATAATGGCACAGAATTTGTCAATCAAGTTCTGACTCAATATTATGAAAGTGTCAGCATTTTTCACCAAAAATCAGTTTTGAGGACTCCCCAGCAAAACGGCATTGTCGAAAGACGAAACCGTACTCTTGTTGAGGCTGCCAGGACAATGTTGATATTTTCCAAGGCCCCGATGTTTCTATGGGCAGAAGCTATTGCTACTGCTTGTTTCACCCAAAACCAATCCCTCATTCACACTCGTCATAACAAAACTCCATATGAGCTGGTGCATGATAAGAAGCTTGATCTTACCTTTTTCAGAGTCTTTGGTGTTATTTGTTACCCTACAAATGACATCGAGGATCTTGGAAAATTACAACCAACAGCTGAAATTGGAATTTTCATTGGTTATGCACCAAGCGGGATGGGTTATAGAATCTACAACAAAAGAACCCGACGAATCATGGAAACTATTCACATTAAATTCGATGAGCTGTCTGAGCCTATGACTCCTGTGCGACTTAGTACAGGACCCGCACTTACATTTCTGACGTCTGGACATATAAGTTCAGGGCTTGTACCTAATCCGGTTCCTGCAGCACCTTATGTACCCCCAACAAATAAAGAACTGAAGATTTTATTCCAACCGATGTTCGATGAATACCTAGAACCTCCTCGTGTTAAAAGATTGGTTTCTCCTGCTCCAACAGTTCTAGTTCTAGTCAATTCAGCTGGTACACCTTCTTCTACTACCATTGATCAAGATGCACCTTCTCCAAGTCATTCACCGTCATATTCGGCATTACAATCTCTATGTTCACAACAAGGCGTTGCAGCTGGATCTACTATCATTGAATACAATCCTTATGCTCCTATTGAAAACGATCCCTTTGTAAACGTGTTTGCTCCAGACCTAGTTCTGAAGCATCATCATTCGGGGATGTTAGTTCAACAGAATTAACTCATGTGACTCAAACACATCATCATCTCAGGAAATAGAGCAAGGATCACCCGCTTGATAATGTCATTGGCAATCCTTCTCGACTGGTTTCCACCAGAAAACAACTTGTAACAGATGCCTTGTGGTGCTTGTATAACTCTGTACTGTCAAAATTCAAACCAAAGAACTTTAAATCTGCTATAACTAAAGATTGCTGGTTTCAAGCCATGCAAGATGAGATTCGCGAATTTGATCGACTTCAAGTATGGGAATTAGTACCACATCCAGACTGTGTCATGATTATCACTCTTAAGTGGATTTATAAAGTTAAGCTTGATGAGTACGGTGATGTTCTAAAAAACAAGGCTAGGTTGGTCGCCAAGGGTTATCGCCAAGAGGAGGGAATTGATTTTGAGGAATCCTTTGCACCGGTTGCACGCATCGAGGCTATAAGAATCTTCATCGCCAATGCTTCCAGTAAGAACATGACCATCTATCACATGGATGTCAAGACAACATTCCTTAATGGCGAGTTAAAGGAAGAAGTCTATGTTAGTCAACCAGAGGGTTTCGTTGATCCAGACCATCCGACACATGTTTATCGTCTGAAGAAGGCTCTGTATGGTTTAAAACAGGCTCCTTGGGCATGGTATGACACTCTGTCACGGTTTCTTCTGGACAATAAGTTTTCCAAGGGTGCAGTTGACCTGACATTATTCACTCGAAAAATAGACAAACATACTCTTCTTGTTCAAATATATGTAGATGATATCATATTTGCCTCGACTGACCCTAAAGCATGTGACATATTTTCCAATGAGATAAGTTCTAAATTCCAAATGTCAATGATGGGACAAATGTCTTTTTTCCTAGGATTACAAGTTTCTCAAAATCCTAGAGGCATTTTCATTAATTAAACAAAATTTGGGATGGATTCGTGTGACCCTATCGATACACCCATGGTAGATCGACTTAAACTGGATGAGGACCCCTTAGGGATTCCAGTCGACCAGACTTAATTTCGTAGTATGGTCGGCTCTCTAATGTACCTCACTGCCAGCAAACCCGACCTTGTATTTGCTGTATGCATGTGTGCTAGGTATCAGGCATCGCCTACTAAAAAGCACATTGAAGTACTTAAACGGGTCTTTCAGTATCTCAGAGGAACCATTAACTAGGGACTTTGGTATTCGAAATACACCGCTATGGCACTAACGGCCTATGCAGATGCGGACCATGCAGGTTGTCAAGACACACAAAGAAGTACGTCAGGAAGTGCTCAGTTCCTTAGAGATAAATTAGTCAGCTGGTCATCAAAGAAACAGAAGAGCATTGCGATCTCAACCACAAAGGCTGAATACATTGTCATGTCTAGATGCCATGCTCAAATACTTTAGATGAGGTCACAGCTTATAGACTACAATTTTGCCTTCAATAAGATTCCCATGTATTGTGATAACCGTAGTGCCGTTGCTCTCTGCTGCAACAATGTATAGCACTCACGGCCCAAGCACATTGACATACGCCACCATTTCATTTGCGAGCAGGTTGAGAAAGGCGTGGTTGAATTGTACTTCATGACGATGGATTATCGGCTTGCGGAAATATTCACCAAGGCATTACCAAGAGAGCGGTTCGAATTTCTACTCTCGCGTCTTGGTATGAAGAGTATGACTTCGGAGACCCTTAAAAGTCTTCAGGAAGGAAAAGAGGAGTAAAGGATGGTCTTCCCATATCCTATGTATATTTGTATATAATTAAACACAAAAACAAAATACAAAAATTTAAACCTACAAAAACCATAAAAAAGTAGAAATATAGAAAATACCAAAAATATTTTTCCAGATATGTCTTCTGTAAATCGATAACATTTACGGACCTAGAAATGTCATTCAATAAGGACACGGAGCTTTAAATGAAGTTCGAGCAGAAGTTTAAACTATTTTAAAACATGTCTTAATGGCTTGCAGTTATTTGTAACTGCAACCCGCTTTTCAATTTGAGGAATGCATGTCGCCAAAATGACAACTGTTCCTAACAATGGGTAATTAACTTTTCCCGAGCATGGATTACTTAATATCCGTGCACCCAAGGATTAATGTACGTTTTAGTGCGTTTTCCCTCTTTAGGAAGAGAAGTCTTCCTTTTATAACCAAATAATTTTCTTCTTAATTGATTCTTCAAAAATTATTTGTGTTAATCATGGTGGTAAAGTGTTGTTGGAAATTCATCAATTCAGGTTTTTCAAATTAAACTTTTCAACTCAAACAACGACTACAACTCTTTCAATAGAAATTGGGTCATTGTTTGAGGGGGAGAGTGAATTCAAGTTTATTGCATCGAACGGGTTTCTAGATCACATCATGGAAAAGGTTTTGTAGTAATACGAAGTTATAATTTGAGGGGGAGTTAACTAATTTTAACTCAAAGGGCCAAAATTGTCATTAGTTAAAGGGTTTAGGGACTTATGTGCAATATGCTAATTGATTTCTAGCTCTATTAATCTACAAGGACTGAATCTGCCAATCTTCAAACTTGTTTACCTTAGAAAACCTTTAAATCGAAAATTAAAAGTGTTAGAAACCTAAGGGACCAAAACTGCCAATCCCTAAACACTTAGTATAAATAGATGGCGGTTTGTAAATGTGGTCAAACCTTTAAAAACGGTTAAACTTAGAAAAACACACACACACTCACACGTAAACCGCCACTAATTCGCCACCCTTGATTCTCGACTTTCTGTAGATTCCTTGCTAAGGTAACTATAAAACTTTATTCAATACTGTTAGATGATGCCTTAGGTGAATCCAATCGAAACAAAACACATTAAAAGGAGTACAATCTCTAGATTCATTCTAGGATTTTTTTTCTTGTAAGATAAATGTTGTTTGTAAATGAGATTTAAAGGCCGAGACAGGTGCGGATAGGGGTATAGACTACTCGATCACTACTAGATTAGGATAAATTAATCACATTTGATGCTATGATCTAGTATAAGTTTGTTTTTTAGATCGAAATGTCATGGTGTGTTTAGATTAGTGTTTTTATTGCTGGGATATGTTGTTTAGGAGTAGATGATGTTAGTTTGATGTCTAAGTTTAATCCCAAATCTCTTAATGGTACAATATGATGATTTTTGAGTGTATGTTGACTTTTAAATAGTCAACTGTTGTTGTTTGTTATTGTTAAGTGTGTATGTGCTCATGGAATCACTTAGGAATGTATTGGAACCCATAAATGCATGTCCCGTAGTGCGTAAAATGGTAATCGAATGCGTTTGCGTTTTACGTTTCTGGTAGAGGTTTGCCACTCATTCTTGGTAGCGGTTTGTTTTTGAAATGCTTGATAGCGGTTTACTTAATTATACCTGATAGCGGTTTGCTTTAAGTTGCTTGATAGCGGTTTGCTTAACTATGCCTTATAGCCGTTTGCTTAGATATGTCTGATAGCGGTTTGATGATAAATGAATATTTTATTATGAACAGGTAAACCGCTACGAGGTAGCGGTTTGATGAAGATTATTTTTATTATTAAAATAATCCAAAGCGCTATTTCAAAATTTTCTTAAATGGTAGCGGTTTGATTAAAATGAATATAATATTCGTAGCTGTTTGGTCATAGCGGTTTGATTAAAATGAATATAATATTCGTAACTGGTAGCGGTTTGATTAAAATGAATATAATATTTGTAGCTGTTTGGTCATAGCGGTTTGACTAAAATAAATATATAATCTATAGCGGTTTGGTCGTGGCGGTTTGATCATTCCGCTACATAGCGGTTTGATCATTTCCCTTCACAGCGGTTTGATTAACTCTCCTCACAGCGGTTTAGTGTCTAGTGGGTAGCGATTTGGGCCAGAATCTCAAAGTTTTGGCCCATTAGTCCCAATACCCTCTCAAGGCCTAATCCAAAGGGACAATTACCTCGTTAACACCCATCCGGGTCTTGTTAACTTGTATGTGTCCATCGGATATCCTTGACCAACGTCGACTTAATCTCACCATAATCAATCGAAGCATGTCAATGTTCTCATCTAACATCAAATTAAATGTCATGTCTTCCTGTCCTTGTTGATATTCTTGTGCAGACAAAATGGCTGATGAGAATGTTCCCGCTCTTGCTCCCACAAGATCTGATGATCAGATACTTCCATTTGCTACATGGGTGCCCAATGTCAAGAATGGCGGTGAATAACCTGTATCAGCCCTGGAGAGCTATATTGTCTATGATCAACCAATGTCTTACAGGAAAGACTTTTGGACATGATAGGCCTAGATACCCAGTTCTTCAGATGCTTTGGGCATAATCACAAGTACAAATGTTGACTATGATGACCTTATGTAGGAAGAATTTGTACAAGCTATCCAGACTTTTCTTACTAATAAGGAAAATCTGGGCAGGCCCACTAAGAAGGACAAGAAAGACAAGGCTCACATTATTCCTTATTGTCGGTTCACGAAGCTCATTATCTGTCATTTAGGAAGAACTAATAATATTCACCAAAGCCGTTCTAAAAAAAATATTCACCAAAGATCAGCATCTCCGTTTCATCTTGCTGAAGAAGATCTAAGACTTGGTAATCTCAAATTCGTTCCCAAAGGCGAAGAAGATGAAGTCTTTGGAATGCCAATTCCCGATGAGCTGATCTCGAACAATATCAGGAATGCACCGTACTACAATGCTTATTTGGAAATGGTCGCAAAGCATGATCATAAAGTTGTAGCCGAAAAGGAAGGAAAGAAGAAGATTGCAAGTGCCAAGCAACCCAAGTCAAAGTCTTTTACAGAGAAGTCAAGCAAACCAGCACCTGCATCAAAACCTAAGCCTGCCAAGGAAAAACCATCTAAGCCCTCTACTGCTAAGCCACCCAAGCTGAAGACTATTAAAGAGAAGTCAACCAAAGCTTCACCCCTACAAAAGGCCGACAAAGGTAAAGTTGCAAAAGTTCGTAAAGTGAAGAGCTCTTTCCAGCTGGTTGATGAACCTAATGAAGAACTAGCTCAACCTGAACCTGAACCCGAACCCGAACATCAAGGTGAAGGTTAAGAATATGATGTCGAACGAGCCATTCAGATGAGTCTGAAATCGTTTCAAACAACGGGTCATGTACATGTTGGAGGTGTGGCGATTTGAGAACCTGTTGCAGAGGCCACCCGACTACTCCCTGTAGTAGAAGGCAAGGGTAAAGCTATTGTTACTGAAGAACAAGCTGCCCAATCACTATTAGCCCTGCACACACCAAAGAGGAGAAGTGTCACACCCCGCCAAGGCGGAAGCACGAGGTGTAACTTCATGGATATCGTTACAACACAATGGCGTCTACAATAGAGATACTAAAAGGAAAATAAAATAATCACAGGGGGCACTATGTGTCATAACAATACCTAACACAAGATAAAGGAGTCTTGCATTATTAAGTAATGTCATACACGCAAAAGCATAAACCAACATAAAAGGAAATCAATCCCAGACTTAAATTATCCAGAAGAACATAAGTCTAAATAAAAAAAAATATAAGAGGAACTCCACAAGCCAATCCTAAGGTCTCTCTAGCCACTTCTCCTAGCATCATTAGTCTCAAACTGAATACCTGAAAATGATGCTCAAAAATGTCAACATAAAGTTGGTGAGAGTCATAGGTTTAAGACCCGATATAAATACAATTAAATCATTACTGTGATAAATAAAAAAAACACTGCATGATAATAAATGGACTACCATATAAGCTATCATACAAACCAAATCAAATCCAATCCAAAACAATATCTATGGTACTCAACAAAACTGTACAAGTACAATTCGTAATAATAATGGCACAGAATGTGTACAATCAAGTTCCTGACTCATATATGAAGTGTCAGCATTTTCACCAAAATCAGTTTCGAGACTCCCAGCAAAAACGGCGATGTCGAAGACCGAAACCGTTATGTCTTGTTGAGAACTGCCTAGGGACATATGTTGATATTTTCAAAAGGCCCCAGATGTTTCTCTGGGCAGAAGCTTGTTTGCTTCTGGTGTTTCACCAAAACGATCCCTTATTCACACTCGTCATAACAAAACTCCATATGAGCTGGGTGCTTATGACTCGCTCTCGATAGCCTGCATCTTATCTTGTATATATCTGCGCTCGCTACGTTATACAGAGGTAGCTATTTTGTTACCCTACAAATACAGCGAGGATCTTGCAGAATATTATACAACCACAGACTGAAATTAGGGAATTTTCATTGGTTATCGCACCAAGGACCGGGGTTATGGGTTGCATTAGAATCTGACAACAAAGAAACCATGACGAATCATGGAAAAAACTATTCAACGGTTATTGCGATAGAAGTCTGTCTGAGCCCTATGATCTGTGCGACACTTAGTCACAGGATCCCGACCCACGTTACAATTTCTGAAGTTGATGGTCATATAAGTTCAGAGGCTTAGAGACCGACATCGTGGTGTTCCTGCGAGCACCTTATGTACCCCCAACATATAAAAGAACTTGAAGATTTTTTTCCAACCGATGTTTCGGGATACCTAGAACCTTCCTTCGTTGGTTAAAAGATTGGTTGTTCCTACGCTCCAACTTGATTCTGGGTAGGTTCTAGTCATTTCAGCCGGTACACCTTCTTCTTAAAGTTGACTGATTTTTTATACCTTGATCAAGATGTACTTACTCCAAGTCTTTCATCCGCGCGCATCTTCGGCCATTACAATCTCTATGTTCACAAACAAAGGCGTTTGCAGCTGGATCGTTTACCGGTTTTATGGCAAATAGCTTGATTCCCACTCGCCCGTTATCCTCTACTATCATTTGAAGGACAATCCTTATGCTCCTATTGAATACGATCCCTTTGTAAAC
Organism: Tanacetum coccineum; assembly: GCA_026074375.1. Lineage (NCBI taxonomy): Eukaryota > Viridiplantae > Streptophyta > Magnoliopsida > Asterales > Asteraceae > Tanacetum > Tanacetum coccineum. Next base: position 120,315 of record BQNB010000919.1, on the reverse strand, counting down.
GTGTTTGCTACAGACCTAGTTCTGAAAGCATCAGTCATTTTTTTTGGTGGTCCTGTGTGTCCTTAGCGCGCAACAGAATTAACTCATTGTGACTAAAAAATCATCATCTCAGATATGATAGCAAGGATCACCGCTTTGGATAATGTCTTGCACACGCACCTTCTCGACTGGGTTTCCACCAGGAAAACAAACTTGTAAAAAGATGCCATATGTGGTGCTTGTTATAACTCTGTACTATCAAAGTCGAACCAAAGAACTTTAAATCTGCCCATTAATGCAAAGTTGGGGTTCAAGCCATACAAGATGAGATTCGCGAATTTGATCGACTTCAAGTATGGGAATTAGTACCACATCCACACTGTGTCATGATTATCGCTCTTAAGTGGATTTATAAAGTTAAGCTTGATGAGTACGGTGATGTTTTAAAAAACAAGGCTAGGTTGGTCGCCAAGGGATATCGCCAAGAGGAGGGAATTGATTTTGAGGAATCCTTTGCACCGGTTGCACGCATCGAGGCTATAAGAATCTTCATCGCCAATGCTTTTTTCCAGTTTTTTTAAAAAAAGGAACATGACCATGTGTCATGGGAGACGACAACATTCCTTATTCTATGAGCATAGAATGCGCGTTAAAGGAGAAGTCTATTTATGTCAACCAGAGAGTTTCGTTGATCCGACATCCCGACAACATGTGTATCGTTGAAGTGTAAGGCTTCTGTAATGAGTTTAAAATAGGCTCCCCATTGGGCATGGTCTGACACTCTGTCACGAGTTTCTTCTGGGACAATAGTTTTCTCAATGAGGCATTCGCTAGTGATCATAGTCTGTGTGTGTAGTGCATCGAGGGAGATGCAAAGATTCATGACGATCTAGTGTTATCCATGTTGTAAAACACTCTGGCATACTCACATATACAAAAAAAACCTGCAGGTTTTGGTTGGCGGGGTACGTCAAAACAATTTTCTCCATCACAGGACGCCTCCATTTGCACATTCTTCCCTGAAAGCCTTATATCTCCCTCTATTCGGTAATCGATACAAGACGCAGTCCAATGTTTCTCGTCGCAATGTATCCTCTGACTTATATCTATTAACCATGTCTTTTTATTCATATAGACCCTAAGTCTTAAATAATGAGAAGAAACCCCACATTTTGCCTATGACATAACATAGATTCACTCGAAAAAACAGGCAAAATACTTTCTTTGTTTCAAATCATACTGTAGATGAATCTCTTATTATGCCTTGACTGCTCACACTAAAAAATGTCGCTACTGCTCTCGCGCGCACGCCAATGAGATAAGTTCTATATTCCATATGTCAATGATGGTAATAAATGTCTTTTACTTCCTAGGATTACAAGCTTCGTTAATTAATCTTAGAGGCATTATTCATTCATATAAACAAAATTTGGGATGGAGATTCGTTAATCTGTGACTACCCTATCGAATACTCACACACATGGTAGATCGACTTAAACTGGAGAGGACCCTTAGGGATTCCAGGTCACGCTCAGACTTAATTTCGTAGTTCTCCTTTTATACTAACAACATGAACTATAAATTAACTCTACCAGCAGGAACTACATACTTGCCAGCATGAACTTTAAATGTCTAGCAGTAGGAACTATACTTAGTACAAAATTAATAATTCTTAACACCTACCAAAAAGAACCTTGAAGTACTTAAACGGGTCTTTCGGTATCTCAGAGGAACCATTAACTAGGGACTTTGGTATTCGAAAGACACCGCTATGGCACTAACGGCCTATGCAGATGCGGACCATGCAGGTTGTCAAGACACACAAAGAAGTACGTCAGGAAGTGCTTAGTTCCTTAGAGATAAATTAGTCAGCTGTTCATCAAAGAAACAGAAGAGCATTGCGATCTCAACCACAAAGGCTAAATACATTGCCATGTCTAAATGTCATGCTCAAATACTTTGGACAAGGTCACAGCTTATAGACTACGGATTTGCCTTCAATAAGATTCCCCTGTATTGTGATAACCGTAGTGCCATTGCTCTCTGCTGCAACAATGTCTAGCACTCACGGTCCAAGCACATTGACATACGCCACCATTTCGTTTGTGAGCAGGTTAAGAAAGGCGTGGTTGAATTGTACTTCGTGACGATGGATTATCAGCTTGCAGAAATATTCACCAAGGCATTACCAAGAGAGCGGTTCAAATTTCTACTCTCGCGTCTTGGTATGAAGAGTATGACTTCGGAAACCCTTAAAAGTCTTCAGGAAGGAGAAGAGGAGTAAAGGATGGTCTTCCCATATCCTATGTATATTTGTATATAATTAAACACAAAAACAAAATACAAAAATTTAAACCTACAAAAACCATAAAAAAGTAGAAATATAGAAAATACCAAAAATATTTTTCCATATATGTCTTCTGTAAATCGATAACATTTACGGACCTAGAAATGTCATTCAATAAGGACACGGGGCTTTAAATGAAGTTCGAGCGGAAGTTTAAACTATTTTAAAACATGTCTTAATGGCTTGCATTTATTTGTAACTGCAACCCGCTTTTCAATTTGAGGAATGCATGTCGCCAAAATGACAACTGTTCCTAACAACGGGTAATTAACTTTTCCCGAGCACGGATTACTTAATATCCGTGCACCCAAGGATTAATGTACGTTTTAGTGCGTTTTCCCTCTTTAGGAAGAGAAGTCTTCCTTTTATAACCAAATAATTTTCTTCTTAATTGATTCTTCAAAAATTATTTGTGTTAATCACGGTGGTAAAGTGTTGTTGGAAATTCATCAATTTAGGTTTTTCAAATTAAACTTTTCAACTCAAACAACGACTACAACTCTTTCAATAAAAAATGGGTCATTGTTTGAGGGGGAGAGTGATTTCAAGTTTATTGGATCGAACGGGTTTCTAGATCACATCATGGAAAAGGTTTTGTAGTAATACGGGGTTATAATTTGAGGGGGAGTTAACTAATTTTAACTAAAAGGGCCAAAATTGTCATTAGTTAAAGAGTTTAGGGACTTATGTGCAATATGCTAATTGATTTCTAGCTCTATTAATCTACAAGGACTGAATCTGCCAATCTTCAAACTTGTTTACCTTAGAAAACCTTTAAATCGAAAATTAAAAGTGTTAGAAACCTAAGGGACCAAAACTGCCAATCCCTAAACACTTAGTATAAATAGATGGCGGTTTGTAAATGTGGCCAAACCTTTAAAAACGGTTAAACTTAGAAAAACACACACACACTCACACATAAACCGCCACTAATTCGCCACCCTTGATTCTCGACTTTCTGTGGATTCCTTGCTAAGGTAACTATAAAACTTTATTCAATACTGTTAGATGATGCCTTAGGTGAATCCAATCGAAACAAAACACATTAAAAGGAGTACAATCTCTAGATTCATTCTAGGATTTTTTTCTTGTAAGATAAATGTTGTTTGTAAATGAGATTTAAAGGCTGAGACAGGTGCGGATAGGGGTATAGACTACTCGATCACTACTAGATTAGGATAAATTAATCACATTTTGATGCTATGATCTAGTATAAGTTTGTTTTTAGATCGAAATGCCATGGTGTGTTTAGATTAGTGTTTTTATTGCTGGGATATGTTGTTTAGGAGTAGATGATGTTAGTTTGATGTCCAAGTTTAATCCCGAATCTCTTAAATAGTCAACTGTTGTTGTTTGTTGTTGTTAAGTGTGTATGTGCTCATGGAATCACTTAGGAATGTATTGGAACCCACAAATGCATGTCCCGTAGTGCGTAAAATGGTAGTCGAATGCGTTTGCATTTTATGTTTCTGGTAGAGGTTTGCCACTCATTCTTGGTAGCGGTTTGTTTTTGAAATGCTTGATAGCGGTTTACTTAATTATACCTGAAAGCGGTTTGCTTTAAGTTGCTTGATAGCGGTTTGCTTAACTATGCCTTATAGCGGTTTGCTTAGATATGCCTGATAGCGGTTTGATGATAAATGAATATTTTATTATGAACAGGTAAACCGCTACGAGGTAGCGGTTTGATGAAGATTATTTTTATTATTAAAATAATCCAAATTCTTAAATGGTAGCGGTTTGATTAAAATGAATATAATATTCGTAGCTGTTTGGTCATAGCGGTTTGATTAAAATTAATATAATATTCGTAGCTGTTTGGTCATAGCGGTTTGATTAAAATGAATATAATATTCGTAACTGGTAGCGGTTTGATTAAAATGAATATAATATTTCTAGCTGTTTGGTCATAGCGGTTTGACTAAAATAAATATATAATCTGTAGCTGTTTGGTCGTGGCGGTTTGATCATTCCGCTACATAGTGGTTTGATCATTTCCCTTCACAGCGGTTTGATTAACTCTCCTCACAGCGGTTTGGTGTCTAGTGGGTAGCGATTTGGGCCAGAATCTCAAAGTTTTGGTCCATTAGTCCCAATACCCTCTCAAGGCCCAATCCAAAGGGATAATTACCTCGTTAACACCCATCCGGGTCTTGTTAACTTGTATGTGTCCATCGGATATCCTTGACCAACGTCGACTTAATCTCACCATAATCAATCGAAGCATGTCAATGTTCTCATCTAACATCAAATTATATGTCATGTCTTCCTGTCCTTGTTGATATTCTTGTGCAGACAAAATGGCTGATGAGAATGTTCCCGCTCCTGCTCCCACAAGATCTGATGATCAAATACTTCCATTTGCTACATGGGTGCCCATTGGAAAGAGCAACTATGTTTTGGATCTTCAAAAGAAGCAAAAGAATCCAATCTTTTAGATCTCTATGGATATTCTATAGAACACAAACTTCTTCAGGGCATTCATGGCCTCAGCCTCGGTTCCAGCTATCTACATTCAACAATTCTAGAACACGCTTACATATGAGGCAAAGACCGAAGATTACAGTTTTGAGCTGGATGAAACCCGATTCGCATTAGATGCTAATCTTTCGAGGGAAGCTTTAGAAATAACACCCATTGATCAAGCTCACCAGTTTGTGTCTTCTCCATCGGGTGATGCAATTATGGACTTTGTAAATAAGCTGGGGTATACAGAAGTAATTCACTTTGTGTCAAGAATGGCGGTGAATAACCTGTATCAGCCCTGGAGAGCTATATTGTCTATGATCAACCAATGTCTTACAGGCAAGACTTCTGGACATGATAGGCCTAGATACCCAGTTCTTCAGATGCTTTGGGCATAATCACAAGTACAAATGTTGACTATGCTGACCTTATGTGGGAAGAATTTGTACAAGCTATCCAGACTTTTCTTACTAATAAGGAAAATTTGGGCAGTCCCACTAAGAAGGGCAGGAAAGACAAGGCTCACATTATTCCTTATTGTCGGTTCACGAAGCTCATTATCTGTCATTTGGGAAGAACTAATAATATTCACCAAAGCCGTTCTAAAAAAAATATTCACCAAAGATCAGCATCTCCATTTCATCTTGCTGAAGAAGATCTGAGACTTGGTAATCTCAAATTCGTTCCCAAAGGCGAAGAAGATGAAGTCTTTGGAATGCCAATTCCCGATGAGCTGATCTCGAACAATATCAGGAATGCACCGTACTACAATGCTTATTTGGAAATGGTCGCAAAGCATGATCAGAAAGTTGTAGCCTAAAAGGAAGGAAAGAAGAAGACTGCAAGTGCCAAGCAACCCAAGTCAAAGTCTGTTACAGAGAAGTCAAGCAAACCAGCACATGCATCAAAGCCTAAGCCTGCCAAGGAAAAACCATCTAAGCCCTCTACTGCTAAGCCACCAAAGCCGAAGCCTGTTAAAGAGAAGTCAACCAAAGCTACACCCCTACAAAAGGCCGACAAGGGTAAAGTTGCAAAAGTTCGTAACGTGAAGAGCTCTTTCAAGCTGGTTGATGAACCTGATGAAGAACCAGCTCAACCTGAACCTGAACCCGAACATCAAGGTGAAGGTTAAGAATATGATGTCGAACGAGCCATTCAAATGAGTCTGGAATCGTTTCAGATAGCAGGTCATGTACATGTTGGAGGTGTGGCGATTCGAGAACCTGTTGCAGAGGCCACCCGACTACTCCCTACAGTAGAAGGCAAGGGTAAAGCTATTGTTACTGAAGAACAAGCTGCCCAATGTTAGCCCTCCACACACCAAAGAGGAGAAGCACCACAGACCAATTTATATTCCAAAGGAGGACTCCAACTACTGAAGAGGCATCCACTGGACCCTCTGCACAACCACAGGATGACACATCCGCCAATATTGTCTGTGACTCACCGTCTCCTGCAAATGCTGAAACAGGTGCTGAATCAGATAAGACAAACAATGGAGGTGATACTGAGATATTGCAGATTATTGAAGAACTAGGAGAAGATGTGGATAAATAGGTGAATCTAGAGGAAAAGACTACTGAACTTGATCAAGACCAGGCTGGATCAGACCCTGGTGAAAGTCATGAGTATCGAGCTCCACCAGAGCAGGTATTCATGGATGAAGACCAGGCTGGACCAGACCCTGGAGAAAGCGGTGTGGCTCTTGCTGGACCAGACCCTGAGCCCATGTACGCCAAATTTATGGCTAATTTGTACCCCTAAGGTTCAAGAAAGTTTGAAGTTTCCAGCTGATGAACATGTCATCCTAGAGGATCCACTAAGTTCAACTGGGACTCTCTCTTTAATGAAGAATCTGTAAGATGCGTATACTATTGGGGATCAGTTCATCAATGACAAATTCACTGAAGATGAACCAGGATAACTCAATGTAGAAGCAGAAGTGGTCTCCATGGTTACTGTTCCAATTTTTCAAGCGTCTTCCTCAGTTCCTCCACTGTCCACACCAGTTATTGATCTTTCACCTCCTAAACCTGCATCAGCTACCACTCAAGCACCAATCTTTACAGCAACAACAACAACCCTTCCACCTCCTCCACAACAACAAAGCACAACTAAATCAGAGTTAGTTGAACATGTCACAGCTCTTGAAAAGAAATTCTCTGATTTAGAGCAGAAAAACAAGAATCTCGATAACACGACTCAGAATCTTAGATCCAGGGTTTTCACTTTGGAGCTTAGGGATCTGCCTCATAAGATTGATGAAACTGTCTATGATACTGTCAAAGAGGCTGTATAAGTAGCTCTACAAGCTCCCCTTAGAGATCGCTTCAGTGACTTGTCCGAAGAAGATATGAAAGAAATGCTTCACCAAAGGATGTTTGAGAGTGGTTCATACAAATCACTTCCGGAACATGTTGCTCTCTATGAAGCTCTTGAGGCATCGATGGAACGAGCACAGAGGGACGAATTCCTTGCTGAAAAGGACAAGTCACGCAAGAGACGACGTGATGATCAAGACCCTCCTCCTCCTCTACCAGATTTAGATCTTAGCAAAAAGAAAAGACATGACTCTAGTGCTTCAGGCTCATCACAGCCTCCAGCTCCTCAGTCATCTGCCTAGAAGATGACTGACACTAGAGAAGCTCCTTCAAGCAATAGTCCGGTCCTCATGCTGAACAACCTGTCGAAGACATACCAATGCCAGATACTACAAACATATCTGATTCAGAGGACACTGATTCTGCCCATCTTCCAAAGATCAAGCAGAGGCCAGAATGGTTGAAGTCTATTCCAGAGGAAGACATAACAACAACTCCAGAATTAGACTGGTCCATTCCTACAAATGATCTGCCTAAACCCGAGAATAACTGGGCAAATGCACTCGCCAAATCCTTTAAAGATCCCGAGGAAAACAAGTTACTTCGGAAGACTGGTGATATGGGATCATTCATCACTTGGTTTTGTAAAAGAATTGGAAAGAAGAAACTTAGCAAGTCTAATTTGGAAGGCCCAACATTCAAGGTAGCCAAAGCATTTCACGAGAACAACATTTCCTTGCAGTTCTAGATGGAAGAATGTCACCGAATGCTTACGGATCAAGTTGATTTGGTTAATCCTGAAGGCCATTGGTTGGTACCTGATGTAAGCAAACTGTTACCCCTGGGAGGACCACTAGGTCAGGTAACTATTCAGCCATAATTTTTCTTTAATAAGGATCTAGAGTATCTGGTGTCAGGCGATAAAGGCAAAAAGTCAGCATTATCCATATCCAAGCTGAAAGTGGCTCAATATCTAGACTTTGGACTTGAGGAACTAGTTCTGTCCCTCTAGATTGAGAGTGAATATGAGTATGACATTAGTGCTGTGTACGGTATCTCTCACTGGTAGTTTAAGCGCAAAGAATTCTACATCACAAGACACAGTGCCCCCTCTGATCGTAGTAAAGTCAGATCCCACATGCGGATTCTCGGTGTAGTAAGTCTCAAGACTCTTAAAAGATACAGGTATGCCTACTTAAAAGAGATTGTTCTTCGCAGAGCTGATTACAAGGAATACAAGATCTCGGAAGCTGACTTCAAAAATCTGCATCTAAATGATTTTGAAGATTTGTACCTGCTTCATCTTCAAGGTCAGCTCAATCATTTATCTGGTGATGACAAAGTTCATCTCTTTAACGCAGTCAACCTGTGGATTAGAAACATCGTCATTAGAAAACATGTAGAAGATCTGCAGCTCAGGGTTGAAAGCTATCAGACAAAACTCAATCTCACTCAACCAGATTGGGATGCTTTTGACTTTCTGTTCAAAAAAGACTACACCATAGTCAGCAAGCCAAGGGCAATAATCTACAAAGACAGGAATGATCAAAAGAAGATGATGCGAGAGACTGAGGTGCACAAGTTCAGTGATAGCACATTGCAAAGGATTCTGGACAAGCTGGATCACATGGTTAAAGACTTCAAGTTGTACGAATACAATAAGGGAATGGAAACAAGAATTTGGTCTGAGGACGATAGAAGGAGGAGTAAGGATTTTATAAAGGTGATCGAGAGGAGGCTCAAGATTAGGAGAATCTTCAGGAGTCTTAAAAGCTTTGTTGGTGGACGGCTAAGAGATGTTGACTATAGACTTATCCAAAGAACAAAATGAATTCATCCTTCCGACACTCATGTCAATATCATCTTATTGTGTATAATATATCTTGTACATTATTATGAATATGTAGTATAACTTTAAGTACTTAGTGTCATTATATAATTTTTTCATGAGTTTTTCGTTAAACTTAAATTTTTTCAAAATTATTATACCTGACACTCACACGTACCCTCATAGATTAAGGGGGAGCATTAATATGTTACCCATTTGGCTTGTGATTAATCAGCACATTTTCTCCCAGTTTTTCCAACATATTCGAATCCATTGGTATCCATAATATCAAAAGGTTTGAAATTTTTAATAAGGGGAGAAAATGTGATTTAAATGTGAAAACTGATAAAAATGTAACTTTGTGGACTCATATGTATACTTCTCCCTTCGTGTGCTAAACATTTTCGCTTAATCGATGCACGTGTTGAGGGGGAGCGTTTCTGAAAATTCAAAAAATTCGAGGTACTAAAAGCTTTGATATTTATATCATAAGTACCTGATTTAGTTTTTCATTTGATTTTATGGCAAGGTGAACTATACCAAAAAGACCGACCACGTATTTAAATTTTATCGGAGTTATAAGGTTGGTAAGGTTAGGTATTAGTTCCCATGATCCAGCCAGAACTGGAGGGATCTCCCTGGGACAATCCACTATTTAGTATAGAAGTCCTTAGGTATGATATAAAAAAGGAGTAAAAGTGAGAATAAGAGATTAGTGCTGACTGAGATGGAGCAAGAACCGGAACAAACCCAACAAGGTTCTAGTTATGAAGTCTCGATAAGCACTAAAAGGGTTGAAGAATTAAAAAGAAATGTAAGGATAAAGGGTGTAAAGAAAGAAACCCTCCATACACTTAGGCAGAAACCGGGTCAATACATCTGCTGTCAGAATCACAATGATGATTGCTGACATTGAAGACTGACATCATGGACCCAGTGATGCAATGCACAACCCTCCATAGCCACTCATAATCTCTCCAAAGATTTCTATTTCATTTCTCACGGAGACTAAACACGTTATCTATTAACTTTCTCACTCCGAGTTAGTTGATATTGAAAAGGTGGCAGTCCTCTCCAGCCTCCGACCACTAAAACCAAAACGCACAATTGAGTCTAGAGCCAATAGATCATCAATTAATCTCATTAGGACACTATTCCATATTACTTATTCTTCACACAATGTGAAAACATGGTTTATCATAAGAGTCCTACGCATTATCCTTGTGGTATTGCCAGAACATCCGAGTGATACCTACGTATCACAGTAAAGATGGAAATCCTGCTTGAGCCAACATCAAACAAGCTCATGGTAGGTGATTTATGAGATCCTTAATGGATCAAACTTGTGTCAACTGAAAAGAAACAATGGTGCAATTCTATAAGAATCAAACTTGTTCCAGTATATGAATTGACAGTTAATGAACTTTGATTAAAGCTTAAAACTCTCGATGTGTTACAAAAACACTCTCACTAAGTAACACGTCGATTGATTTTCAAACCAACTTTTTTTCTTTATTGCTAACTGTTTTATTACAAGTTCATATAAAGATGGAGATGGTGACATCATGTTCCGGCAAAGACAAGTTCAATACCGCATGCTCATACTTCACCAACACATTCAAAGAAATCATGAAAGTTCAAGCATATGTTTCTAAGCTTCTGTAACTCTGATATTACACGTACCTCTAGAAGTGGCCAAGTATTAAAGTTAAAGAACTTCAAGAACAAATTATTCAAGTTTTCAAGATCAAGAAAAATATGAGCATGTCGGTCCACAAGACACAAGATCACAAGACGGTAAAAGTCTACAAGTTGATGATCAGAGATTAGATCTGGCTGATGATCTCAAAGAAGCTCAAGTTCACATATCAAGTACAATCACAAGCCACTAGACAAAGATCACTACTTCAAAGTACGAGATATTACATGAAGAATCAAAAGACTACAAGCTAAACACAAGATCAAGATTGCTGAGATTAAGTTAGTATTTTACCATGTATTTTACCGTTTATTAGGGGGAGATTGTTAGATATTAGAAAAAGACTCAGTCACCCTATGTATTTTACCATTTATTGTAGCTCATAGTTAATCATTTAATGTGTATCGTTCGATAATGGGCCGGGTAATTAAACCCAACATGTAAGCCTATGCCAAGGCCTTAGGCCGGTTTGTAAGCAACTATATAAGCCTCTTCCATGCCATGGAAGAGATGGTTAGTCATTTCATTATACAAGTTCACTTTCTTTCACTAGAAAGCTTTTCTCTCTCACTTTCTCTCTCTAGATTTGGCTTATCCCTCTATCTTCCATTGTGTTATGATTTCCAATATCCTACATACTTCTCTTGAGAAAATGATTGAAATTATTGAGGAAAAATATGAATCAAACGTTTCAAAGATTTCAACAAGTTCAACACTTGAGACTAAGAATTTAGAACTTGTAAAAGAAATGAGGGATAAAGTGAATTGTTTTGATAAAGAGAAAAAGGCGTTTGAGACTAAGATTTCAAAGTTAGAAAAGGTTTTAGCACAACGAGTTAAAGATTTTAATGATGTCAAAACAGAGCTTTCAAAAAGAACTGATAAATTTGAGACGTATTTTTCTAATCTTGAAAAACAAAATGCTTTATTAAAATCACAGTTGACATCTCAAAATTACACTTCGTTGCAAAAAGAAAACAATGATTTGAGAACATCATATAATATGTTGAAAGAGAAATATGAAACTTGTGAAAAACTTGAAAAAGAGAACAATGATTTGAAAATGCATTAGAAAAGATTGTTTGATTCAATAAAACAGAAAAAAGGTTAATTCTCAAGTTTTCAAAAAATCAATTCCAAAAGTGAATGTTTCGGATAAGATTTACATGGGTGAATCTTCAAAACCGATTTCGAAGAAGGTTTCTCAATTTACTACTTATTCTTTGCAAAAAGATATGATGTATTTGAAGAAATAACATTCATTCGAAACATTTACTTCTCAAAATCATGTAAAAAACGAAAGTTCAAAAAAATGTGGAAAAGAAAGGAAAACATTTCCAAACCATTCAAGTATTCAAGAAGTGAAATGTTTTTAATGCGTAAAAGAGATGATTCGGTTTTGAAAAATGTGAAGGATGTAAGGTTTCCATTCATTTCGAAAAGAATTTTTAAAAGTGAAACACTGAGTTTCAACAATAAATGGAAATCTTCGTCTTCCTCAAGGGTTAAAACATCAAATGAAACATCGGGTTTCAAAATGGTGTTGACACCTTTAAGAACTTTTAAAACTCCTGATAAAACATTAAGGTTTTATAAGTCAAAATGGACAAATGAGAAGAGTTTTAAGTCTCCGTTGATTCCAAGAAAACTATTTCAAAATGAAACACCGGGTTTCAAACTTCCTTGGAATTAAACTTCTACGCATCAAATTGACGCAACATACATTTGGTTTTCTAAATATGGTAAACCCGTTAGCAACGTGCTTAAGTGGGCACCGAAAGTTGTTGTTTAATTTGATAGGAACTTCAAAATATTTCTTTTAGTTTAAGAAAATTTAAAAATACAAAAAGATTTTCTTTTACAAAAGATTTAAAAAATACAAAAAAAGATTTTCATTTATACAAAATTTAGAAAAGACAAAAAGATTTTCATTTATAAAAAACTGTATAGAAAATTCAAACTATAATGGCTTTCATACATATTCAGTATGAGACCCGAGCTTAACATAATGGCTATTAATTACTTCAGATCAATTCCTGAACTTCATTTGATGGCTTGTGTACATTTGAGTACATAACTCGAGTTTTAAAGAAAAAGATAAATGCACTGAAGCAAAAGAAAATGCACTGACAAATAAAACTACATCTATCTTTGAAAAAGAAGAGAAGTCTTCTTTGACTTGAGTCATTAATAAATATTTTTCAAAATCTTTATGTGGTACTTAAAAGAAAAAATCAAGTTGTCTAAAAAGTCAATGAAGTCAAGTCTGATGAGTTGCAATCGATTCGGATTTAAAAAACGTGGTACTTTAAAGATAAAATCAATTTTAAAAGGTCTTCAAATCGATGTAATTTTTGTTTGAAAAGTGTCTAAAGAAATAGACTCAAAAGTGCAAAGAGGATCTCTCTCATAAAAGTTTTAACGAAGATATGGTATTTTTTTGAGGGGGACTATCAGTTCAATTTTTGATGAAAAGTTTTCAGAAAGTCAAGGAAATGGTAAATTGTTTACATTCATACTAATATATCCGTATTTTTGCATTTTTAGCTTCGTGTTTAAAAATGTTTCTCGGGATATGTTAAGGGGGAATGTCTTTACAATGATTGAAAACTTTCAAAGATCAAAATTTTCTTCTTCATATGTTGTTAGTGAGACGATGAAAAAACAGAAAGAGAGAATTGAGAAATCATATACTTGAAAAAATAAAAGTATATGTCGTGTGCTTCAAAAGCAAGAACAGCACATGAAAATAAAAATAGAAAATTATGCAAGAAAAGAAATGCCACCGCATACGAGAAAAGACGAAGTGCTTGTCCTAATTTCTCTTGATATTATCAAAATCTCATGATACAATCTCAGAGTTTCATCATGGTTTTCACGAACATTCTTTCTAAAAGAATTATCTTGGTATATGTTGATTAAGTTGCACGGTGTAATTTAGTTACTCTCAAAATACTCCTATGATCTTCCAGAACTGGAATTAATCTACCTTGGAGTCTTCCTTCCAATTAAGGAAAGTTAGGTCTAGGTGATGGAGTTTGAGGTGAAAATCAACATGTTTCGAATACCAAAAGGACTTGAGAGATAAAGCTTTGAATGAAAAAGATTGAACGACAAATGCTAAAGATGTCAAAAGTGACAAGGATATGATGAAGAAGAATTGAATGAAAAGCAAAGACAAAGGTCGGAATTGAAAAGTGAGAGGCTTATAAGAAAAGATGAAGGATGCTTCTCCTAAAACTATGATAGAAACCGGGTCAACTCATATGCTATCGGATTTCATTAGTTGATTTCTGGTATTGAAGTAGACATCATGGACCAGTGATGTAAATGCACAACCCCTCCTAGCCACTCAAATACTTCTCAAAAAGTATTTGTTTCATTCTCACGGAGATTAACACATAATCTATCGACTTCTCATTCCGAGAATGTTGGCAATGAATAAAGGATATTCTACTCCAGTCCTTGTTTACTAAAAGTGCACAAGAGTCTAGTGCCAAATTGATATTAAATGAAATATCTTTAGGACACAAAAGTATGGTTGTATTAAACATCAATGATAAGGTACAATGATATATGTCTTCGTGACATTGCATGTCTATATGACAATGCCGAAACATTCTAGAGTGATACTATCATATAGTATTTACGATGATTGAATGAAAATCCTACCAGTACTAACATCATGCCAATGTTGAACGCATGTCACTCATTTGAAAATGATTGCTTGATGATTTAAATAATTGGTAACTAGTAATCTGTGTGATCTAGTGGTTATGTGTTTCCCAGGGTAAAACAACACTAAGATCATGATATCAATGCTACTTTGGATTTTATGGTCATATTTCCGGATCCTTATCATTAAGATGTTGATTTGATCATATTTTTCAAAATAACATTCATCGGGAATTTTCAAAGCATGATCTTGTGATGTATGAACTTCATGGTTAATGTGGAAGATGGTTCTTACTATGATAATTTTCTATTCATCTTCTACAACATACAACAACAATATTTCTACTTTTCACAAGCATGACATCTTCAACGAATTTTATACTGATAAAAGTTTTCTTTCAACCTTCACGGGAATGATAGCGATCAAGATTGTTGGTTTGAGGGAGGTTATGGGTTATTTTAGGGGAGTATGTTTGTTTATAAAGGGGAGAATGTTTGATTCTTAGAGTGAAAAGAAATGATTTCGATTTCAATTTCATGGACTTCAAAGGTTATTCTTCACCCGAAGCTTATTTTAGAAGCTTATATGATCATGATGCTCACGATGGATCATAATCATCATGAGGGGGGAAAATATAAACTTAGTATTGGCCAAATATGAGGGAGAAAAAGATATATGTATATTTAGGGTGAAAATGTAAGGTCAATTCAAGTATATAAAAGGGGAGAAGATATAAGCAAGAATATATGGGACAAATTAAGACAATGGGCAAAACGAAATTGAAATTTAAGGAAATCATTGTATAAGTTGTTTGATCGAGAAGATATGTTTTATCTTCATGATTGGTGAGGATTAAAAGAAATGAGAGAAAGAAAGAACAGAATGAGAAAATGCATATATTGTTGGTAAGGATTGAAAAAAAGAAAGAAAGCAAAAACAAAATGAGAGATATTTTGTTATTTTTTTTCTTATTGATATGTTTCAAGGTTACATCATCAAGTGTTTAGAATAAGTTGTAGTGATTCATCAAGCTTAAAGATCAATCAAGATATCCGGTTTAACATTTTCATAAGATTACTTCAACAATATCATCATCGTCTTTAACAACAATTCATTCAAGAAAAAGTCTTCACAATCAAGATCACTACCTCAACATTCAAACAAATGGATATGTGATTGAGGGGGAGCTCAAAGAGTATGAAGATTCAAGGATAAAGTCATGTATTCAAGTCTTCTATGAAGAATTACTCAATTAATATCATCGTGTTTAAGATCTTTTGTCAGCAACATTATGTGATTGAAATCTACATTCTATACAAGTTCAAAGATAAATATTTTATACAAGCGTTTAAAGAATCAAGTTGCAAAAGAAGATCAAGTTAGCTTTTGAGAATGTTGATTTTGAGTTTAAAAGTAGAGTTGATACCTTCAAAGATATCAAAATCTATCCTATCATATAGGGGGAGAAATTTATATAGGGAAAGATATGCTACAAGGTCGTCCTCATCTTTCATAAAGAATAGTTCCAAAGTTGATCATTTAGGGAAAGAATGTTAGAAATAAAGAAATAATCTACTTAGCAATATTGTAAAAGTGGAGGGGCTAATTCTGTTAAGTTAAGAAAGTTTAGTAACCAAGATGGCTATAAATAGGGAATGTATTTATGCCATGATTAGTTATAACAATTTCATCTAATCAAAAGGCAAGTTAGGTAATTTCTCTCTCTAAACACACACACTAATTACACCTTTAATTCACACACACTAGTCATATCAATCAAGATCTTATATGCTTAATATTCACCTTTCTCCGTTTGCTGAAACATATCACCCCTTTCCATAGGGACACTTTGAGCATAACCATATCTCTAACTTGAAACCAAGAGGTTTACGCCTCATGTCGGCGTAACTCTTCTATCTATTATGGGCAGATTGAATTCGGCTTTTGATGCGGTTGTCGTTAAACTTCAACAAGAAGTTTTACAACTCCCTAGGCAGTGCACCTAATTGTTGTAGTGTAGTATAGGCAAGACTCGGGGGTTGTTATCGTTTTCTAGGGTAATAGGTTAGGAAGGCTCGATCAAGATCTAATAGAGATCTACGGGGTTGAGAGAAGATTCTTTTTGTACTTTTATTTTATAGAAAGCATGTAAAATCATAGTTTGAGAGGTTGGTTTGTTTAACTAATTAAAACTAAATATGATCTAATCTACTTGTGATAACTTTATGATAAATAGATGTATTTACTTAATCACGTACTACTCCTTAGATTGCTTCTCCTAATCCTGTTCTTTGTCACACTTGTGATGATCTATGTATGTATTTCCTAAGTCATGAACGAATTACACGTACCCCCTTCTATTTAATATTCTGTTAAGGCAACGCACAAGTTAGGTAGTATAAAGACTATTACAAGGCCCCTAAGAGTATATTAAATGCAATTGAAATATCTTAAGAGGGATCAACCATATTAGGGGTAAGGTAGTATAAAGACCGATGGTATCATTTCTACACACTTGCGTTTCCCTAGACGTCTATGCCAATTTAATATCTTACGGCTAGTTTTCTAAAGCCTAACATGCACATCCATCACAAGAGGCAACATTAAAAGGATCTACAATCTAAGTTTCATACAATCATAAGTAAATACAAAGGAGGGTTTAGCCTAGCATGTTATAAAGAAAGCAAGAACATAAATCAATCAAACAACACATAGACTTATTGAATGATTAAAGATAAACAATCTTACTTGATTAAAACATGGATTAAAGTCAGTTACAATAGGGTTTTGAGGCCCTAAATACGACCTAAAAATTGCTAGAATGATTATCTCCCAAAAGTTATACAAAGTTACACATTTAAAACCCTAAAATTGGTTTTGTATATATAGGAAAAATGACGCGACGGCGTCGCTTTGATTCCATGACGCCGTCGCCACGTAGATGGTTCTAGATCCACTTTAAGGCGGCTACATTCTTACACCGTCACAAAATCCTCGACGCCGTCACTTTAAAAATCACGACGTCGTCGCTTTATACTAGCGACGCCGTCTCCACTCTCTGTATGCGTGGTTCTCCATGATACTTGGTGTAGAGTCGTAGTCTTGTTTGTTTCTTCTCCAAATGAGCCCAAGTCACGTGTATTTCCTCCAATTGTCATCCAAGTGCTAAAAACCTAAAAACAAACGATTAAGCACATAATCTGGGCATATTTGCATGATTGAGGGGGTTAAATGACCCTGAAATAGTGTATAAAATGACACCTCATCAAATACCCATTCACTTGGGATTTTCTTATCCTCAAGCAAATGGGCTTTTCTACCTAGACAATAGCAATATTGGGGTCATTTAGCCTACTCTTTAAAAGTAGTTTACAACACAACCTTCTAGACCTCGTAATTAAAAGCACGAAAAGCATATACTAGCACCTCACATAAGTGTTTAGATTCTCTCTTTCTCTCGGGTGTATAATAAATTATAACAACTATAGGAAACGGAAAATTAACACTTATTACTTGTCATAGCATATAAATTACCATAGGCTTGGTAAATAATTAAACCTCTACCGCTAGGCGCAAGTACTAGTCATTACTATCAAAGAGGGCTTTTAAAGGTTGTGGGGTGTAGGTGTATGATAACATAAATGGAAACGGAAATGGATGCGATACATTTGGAGAGTGACTTCTGGGTAAATATAGGGTGAAAGGGTTAGCTAATTATTTATACGAATACACGCTGATTGGGTTGCTAAGCCAAAAACTCGGACGAAGATATACAAACTCTACAAAACTCTACATCAATCTCTTTTTTTTCTTGAATCTATGATAAACATAAATATAAGCAAATGGTAGCCCGTACATTTTTTTCACTTTTTTATATATAATTTTTTTGTACACTTTTGCCCTGCCATTAAGTAAACATATAATACATCACGAGGGTTTATAGATACACCCCTACACTTGAACTTTTATATATAAATGTTTTGTAATAAATTACTTCTTCCTCAATTTTTCATAAGATGAATACTACCATGAATCTCAATCGTCCCAAAATTGTATTTACAAGGATAAGAAATTAGCAACTGTGTACTCAATAATTAACTTGGGTTAAAACAATAATGTACTGAAAGTGAGAACATACAAGGTAGGCTAAGGCGATTTGGGTGTAAAAATTAGTTCAAGGGTAACAATGCTCTTCATTAATAGTCCGACTTAACCATAAAATTAGAGAACCGTGAAAAAGATAGGCTTGGAGGGTTGTACTAGGGGTATCCTGCACTAAAAATAAGTGCATGGCAAGGGTGTGGGATGGTTATATGATCGAGGTGACCATCATAACAATTACAGGTTTTAAACATGGGTTAATCCTAGTGCATCTTATCTAGCAAATCCTAATACTTACTATGCGGTCTCGGAATGCATCAAAAAATAAGTTCTAGAATTTAATACACTACCGGTACACTCATATAATTTAATACCGATACCAATGCTCCAAAAAATGCGACAAAGACCATACGTACACATCCGTAATGATGGAATAGACACATATGACTGCATTTGAAACTTAACTCGAACAAGTTAAAGGTATAAATTATCTTGGGTATCAAAAATGGATTCCCAAATTCTTATAGATCTAAAGGCGAACCTCACATTTTTCGGGTGGAATTTTGAAGGTTTTTGTGCTTGTCATATACATTCCTATCAATTAGACGCTATTAATACTCAGTTTTTGTCGGTATGTGTTATATTTTTTTAAAAATTTTGGTTAAAATTACTGTTTATGCTATGTTTCGATATATTACCCATCATTTTAAGGATAAAGCAAATGACAATTGAAGGAATAGTTTTTAACGCTTATTTACCCTACACTTAAGTTGAACATTGTCCCCAATGTTCTATAGAAGTACCCGTAAAACAAATAAAGGTAAAAAAACAAGTAAAAGAAACTAGTACTCTCCTGGTTTGCTTAATAGTGGGGAAAAAAGATGCGATAACTGGTTAAATCGTCCTTCAAGAATCGTCCAATGAAACTTCCTAAAAACTTCCAAGCTTCTTCTCATCAAATATAACTTGTAAATCAAAGACAAAGACAACTATATTGTGACAACTGTGATTTAGCGATGTTAGTTTAACCATTAGAGTTAACTTGCTAGCTTTATGTGTTTAAAGTTATATGCATAAGTCGTTTATGTGGTTTATGTGATATGATATGTGTGCTATTATATGTGCTTGTGAGTATGGAAATGGATGATTTAGTTATTCCATCTCGTAATTGATTATGATTTTGGAATAACATGTGCATTTGAGCTTTAGTGCATTTGAGCATTTGAAGCGATTGAGAATTTAGTGATATCGAGTGTGAATCGTTAATCTCGGGTTGAGATTATTTAGTATATTAAGGTTTTATAATTTAATTAGGTTGTAATAAATAAATATAGCTTAGAAAAAAATTAATAAGTAGTATAAGTGGTTTTAATTTAAGTTTTGTATTTATTTAAGGGTTTAAAGTAAATATGTAATAAATAGTTTAGTAGAAGTGTAAAAGAAAAAAATAAAATAAAATAAAAAGTATTTTTTTTATAAATAATAAATGGACGAATTTTTATAAAGAATTTATAAAAAAAATATTATTTAAAAGGGGTGTTTGTTGGATCAGTTTAACAAGAGAAAAAGGAGGGGGAGAGCCCAAGTCCAAGTGTAACTCAAATCAGTATTTATATAAAAATAAAACTGTATTCCTATCTTTTTTTATATGTGTCGAGCCCTTTATAAAACCCTAGCAACCATTGAAGATTTTTTTTAAGCTTTCAAGATCAAGGTTTGATCATCCTTCCAAATCTTAATTTTTGTTAAATCTTTATTCTAGTAATTGTATTAAATATGTAATAAATAAATTGTTGTATTAAGGTTTTGTAAAAATACTGTAATTATTATGTTATGATCATTAAATATTGATTTGGTTATAATAATTAGGGTTTGGGTATCTTTAATTAGGTTTAATTATGATAAATTCAGAATTGAAATCTGGGCAGAATTTTAGGTCATCTTGCGAGAACCATAACTCGGTCATACAGATAGCTTTTATTGATTTTCTTGAGCTTAAAATTAACTACAGAGAGTCTACTTTCTAACTCAAGTAGTTTCATGAAGTGGAAGTGAGTTAAAATAATTTTACAAAGATTCGTTGTCAAAACTGAGTTTTAGGGGCAGATTCTAGATTGTGATTGTGAGGTCAAAAACCATATCAAAACAGCTTTTTAATTGATGGGATTGCTACAGTAGCAAGTTCATGATGTTTATGAATTTCTAGAATTTTTGTAGATTATTCCTAAGTGTCTAAATGGGTCTGGTCGAGTCAAACTTTTGAGTGGTCCAATCAGGTCAATTTCTAGACACTTTGCGATATTGATTTTTTTTAAATAGCTAGACTTATTATTATGTTTTCTAAAAATTTCATTAGTTATACAACTCAATGAAGATGTAGGAAATGCAGTATGGAAATCTAAATGGGCCATTTGGTATTTTATTAGTGATCATGAAGTGACTACTAAATTCTGCTATAATCTGAAAACTTGAATAAAGGGAATTAAGGTATTTAGAGTATAAATAAACTATGGGAAGTATGGTAAGGTGTTTATAAGCATATTATAAACATTAGTATCCATCAATTGAAGGTTACATGTTTAAGGCCATGAAACCTTTATCATGCGTAACCCGTAGATTTTGTTTGTGTAGACTTTGCTTGGATTTTGTATATGCGTTCGTGAAGCTTGAGGTGAGTATTCATAGCCTATTTTTCTATGTTTTCTTGGGGTAAAAATGATATTTAATTGATTTTGAAATGTTTTAAGTGCTGCGATTAAGTGTTTACTTGTTTTTGGACATTACTTGATATTATATGGCTTATGTGTATGCATTGTTGGATCGGAGGGGTATGCCTACCCATATTGTATTGTGATTTGGATCGGAGGGGTACGCCTACCCTATGTTCTGTGAATTGTTGGATCAAAGGGGTACGCCTACCCTATGTTGTATGAATTGTTAAAATCGGATGATGGATCACAGGGGTACGCCTACCCGGGATGGAACGGAGGGATACGCCTATCCCATGTTTGTGTGGTACATTCTAGGTAAGCATGGTTGCTAATAGTGCCAGTGCTAATCTAATCCCGAATGTGTAATTAATTGTGTGATGATTTTAATTGCTGCATGATGAGGTGTCATTTTATAAACTTTTTCAGGGTCATTTAACCCCCTAAATTATGCATTTATGCCTAAAATAGGTACTTAATCGTTCCTTTTTAGGTATTTAGCATTTGGAAGACATTTGGAGGAAATACACGTGACTTGGGCTCATTTGGAGAAGAAACGGACAAGACTACAAACGAACACCAAGACTCTTCATGATTTAAAGTCTCAGCGGCTGGAGACGGCGTCATCATATATACATGACGTCGTCACACTTCATCTAGTGATGGCGTCACAACATTTCTTGACGGCGTTAGCCCACACCGACTCAACTCGGATCCAGAAGATTCTACTTTATGACGGCGTCACAATTAAAACGCGATGCCGTCACAACGATATTCTTATTAATATAGACCCGAAATTAGAGTTTTAGGTGTGTAACTTTAGAGTAAAAAAGAGGGACGAACCCTAGTTCGTTTGGCAGCTTGATTTTAAGGCTTCAAAACCCTATTGTACCTCCTTCAATTCATGTTTTAATCAAGTAAGACTATCTTAATCATTCAATATGTCTTGTTGTTTGATTCTTTATTGTTCTTGCTTTATCTTTAACATGCTTGACTAAACTCCTTATTGTATTCATATAGGATTGTACGAAACCTATAATGTAGATCTTAGTGGTGTTGCTTCTTGGGATGAATATGCATGTTAGGCTTTAGAAAACCAGCTTTTGTCTGTATCGCTGTTGATATGTCTAGAGAAACATGATTGTGTAGAAAGGATACCATCGGGTAACGGTCTTCATACTACCTTGCCCCTTATATGGTTGATCCACGTTTAATAAATTTCAAATGCATTTAATATGTTGGGATTAAAAGTCTTCTTGATGCTGTTTGAATTACTGCTGCTCATGTTTGTGTTAATACTGCTCAGCTGGAGTTAGTAAGTGTTTACTACTGCTAGTACACAATTAGTACTGCTAGTGAATATTAGTGCTGCTGATGAACTTCAAAGAAAATATGCTAAGTAGTTACTACTGCTAGTACAAAGCTAAGAATGCTTAGCTGAAGTTAATGCTGCTAGTGAAAATATGCTTGAAGTTACTACTGCTAGTGAATATCAAGTTAATGCTGCTAGTTAGCACTGCTTATGTGATATGTATTAGTTGTTTATAGAAAAGATTGTGGATACTTAGGAAAGTATTGTAAGCCGACTAGGACTCCTTGGTGTATAAAAGGAGGTCATAGGGCATAGAGTTTGATATTGTTTTTCAATCTTAGTCGTATAATTCTTAGCTTCAAGGTCTTTGTAACCCTAATACTTTGAGAGTATTCGTATTATTATCATTAATAATATTGGAGCTTATTTGTTGAATTGTATGTTCATTGAATTACTATTTCATTGATAATTCTCCTTAATATTAAAGATTAGATTTCGCATAATCTTTAATATATTCAAACAAAGATTTTACTATAGTTGTGTTAGATTTATCTAATATAACTAAACCTTAAACAAGCTTAAGGAATTCAATCTATTGAAGTGGGATCAACAAGTGGTATCAGAGCTTGTTGAAAAGCTTTGAATAATAAGAACCTATTTTTACACACAAGATCTTTTGCTAAAAGATATGGATCAAGATTCTGTACACATGGTGGCTGCATCCAAAGTTCCCATGCTCAAACCTAGTGAGTATGAGATCTGGAGGATGAGGATTGAACAATATATACAGATGATAGACTATGCACCATGGGAAGTCATAGAGAATGGTGCAACCTTGCCAAAAACAACAACTGTGGAAGGTGTTGTGATAGTGATGCCTATTACTACTACTAAAGAAAAGGCTCAGAGAAGATTAGAGGTGAAAGCTTGAAGTACTTTAATGATGGGCATTCCCAATGAACATCAGTTAAAGTTTAACTCTACAAAGGATGCTAAAAAGTTGCTGGAAGCTGTTGAAAAGAGATTTTGTGGGAATGCAACTACAAGAAAGACTTAAAGGAATCTCTTAAAGCAGCAATATGAAAACTTCACTGCTCCAAGCTCAGAGATGCTTGATTAAACTTTTGATAGGCTTCAAAAGCTTGTGAGTC
This sequence comes from Tanacetum coccineum, assembly GCA_026074375.1. Lineage (NCBI taxonomy): Eukaryota > Viridiplantae > Streptophyta > Magnoliopsida > Asterales > Asteraceae > Tanacetum > Tanacetum coccineum. Next base: position 96,727 of record BQNB010000919.1, on the reverse strand, counting down.
AGTTGGAGCTTTTAGATGAAAAGCTTTCACAAGAAGATGTTAATTAAAAGTTATTAAGAAGTTTGTCACCTGAGTGGAACACACATGCTGTTGTGTGGAGGAATAAAGTTGATTTGGATACAATGAGCATGGATGATCTCTACAACAACCTCAAGGTGTATGAACCATAAGTTAAAGGGATGTCTAGCTCAAGTTCAAGCACACAAAACATGGCTTTTGTGTCCTCTTCAAATAACAACACTAGCAGCACCAATGAAGCAGTTAATATTGCTCATGGAGTTTCTACTACTAGCACTCAAGTTAATGCTGCTAACTTTACAAATATTGATAACTTGAGTGATGTTGTTATTTGTGCATTATTTGCTAGTCAACCAAATAGTCCTTAACTTGTACATGAGGACTTGCAACAAATCCATCCATATGACATGGAAGAGATGGATTTAAGATGGCAAATAGCCATGTTGACTATGAGGGCAAGAAGGTTTTTAAAGAATACAGGAAGGAAGTTTACTGTTAATGGCAATGAGATTATTAGTTTTGATAAGTCCAAAGTGGAGTGCTACAACTGCCACAAGAGGGGACATTTTGCTTGGGAGTGCAGAGCTCTAAGAAATCAAGACAACAAGATCAAAGAAAGCTCAAAAAGGAGTGTGCCTGTTACTTCCACAGCTTTGGTGTCATGTGATGGTCTTGGTGGATATGACTGGAGTGATCAGGCAGAGGAAGGGCCTAATTATGCACTCATGGCTTTCTCATCTTCAAGTCCTAACTCAGAGGTATCCAATGATTCTATTTGTTCAAAATCTTGTTTAGAAACTGTTAAACTTCTTAAATCTCAAAATGATCAACTATTAAAAGATTTAAAGAAATCTGAGTTAATGGTTCTAGGTTATAAGACAGGTTTAGAGTCAGTGGAAGAAAAACTTGAAGTTTATAAAGCAAATGAGTCTATTTATTTACAAGATATTAAGGGCTTAAAATTTGAAATTCATATAGGAGAAATAACTATTAGAGAGCTTAGGAAGAAGCTTGAAATAGTTCAAAAAGAAAAAGATGGCATTCAACTTAATGTAGATAAATTTGAACATGCATCTAAAAGTTTAAACAAGCTCATAGAGTGTCAGATAGTTGACAATTGCAAGAAAGGTTTAGGCTATAAAAATTATAATGCAGTTCCACCTCCCTACACAGGAAATTTCATGCCTCCAACACCTGACTTGTCTTTTATTGGTTTAGATGAGTTTGTTAATAAGCCTGTAGTTGAGAACTGTAAAGCTATGTCTAGTGAAGAAGAGCCTAAGGTAGTTAGGAAGAATGATGATGCCCCATGTATTGAAGAATGAGTGTCAGATGATGAGGAAGAGGATGTGTCTCAGCCTAAAACTGAAAAGAAAATAGTTAGGCCTAGTATTGTTAAGAAAGAGTTTGTCAAATCTAAACAACAAGAAAAAACTACTAGGAAAACTGTTAAACAAGTTGAGCAACATAGGCAAAACACTCACAGTCCAAGAGGCAATCAAAGAAATTGGAACAATATGATGTCTCAAAAACTAGGAAGCAATTTTGAGATGTTTAATAAGGCCTGTTATGTGTGTGGAAGCTTTGATCATTTGCAAGTTGATTGCAATTACCATCAAAAATAGTTTCAAAATCAAAGGATGGTAAAACTTGTTTGGAACAATTCTCAAAGGGTGAATCATCAAAACTTTGCAAAAAGACTCACCCCTGTGCTAAAAGGAACTTGGTTCCAAGAGCAGTACTAATTAAGTCTAGTTTAGTATCATTTAATACTGCTAGACAAAATATTTCAAAAACAGCAGTATTGGTTAATATTGTTAGGGGTAAAAATCTTAATACTGCTAGGCCAAAAGCAGTAGTTAATGCTGATAAGGGAAATAATTATAATGTTGTTAAGGCCTCAGCTTGTTGGGTTTGGAAACCAAAGCATAAAGTTTTAGACCATGTTTCTAAACACAATAGTGCATCAATCACCCTAAAAAGTTTAATTATGTCAATGCATAAGGCAGATCCAAGTCAGTGATGGCTTGGGTCCCCAAAAGAAACTAATTTTCCTATCTAATGTGCAGGGAAATCCACAAATGGATTTACAGGATCAAGGAGTAATTGATAGTGGATGCTTAAGGCACATGATAGGGAACATGTCCTATCTTATAGACTATGAAGAGATAGATGGAGGATATGTTGCTTTTGGAGGGAACCCCAAAGGAGGGAAAATCACAGGAAAGGGTACCATTAAAACTTGTAATCTAGATTTTGAAAATGTGTATTTTGTGAGAGAGTTAAAGTTTAATCTCTTTAGTGTCTCACAAATGTGTGATAAAAAGAATAATGTTCTTTTTAATGACACTGAATGTATTGTTTTATCTCCAAACTTTAAGTTAATTAATGAAAGTCAAGTTTTACTTAGAGTTCATAGAAAAAACAATATGTATAGTGTTGATTCAAAGAACATAGTTCCTAAAGGAGGTTTAACTTGCCTTTTTGCAAAAGCCACATCTGATGAATCTAAACTTTTGCATAGAAGGCTAGGTCACTTAATTTTAAAACCATGAATAAATTGGTTAAGGGAAATCTTGTTTTTAAAAATGATCAAACCTGTGTTGCTGGTCAAAAAGGAAAGCAACACAGAGCCTCTTGTAAGTCCAAAACAGAGAAATCAATCAGTCTTCCTTTACATTTATTACATATGGACTTATATGGTCCAACATTTGTAAAAAGCCTTATGAAGAAAATGTATTGCCTAGTTGTCACGAATGATTACAGTAGGTTTACATGGGTTTTCTTTCTAGCTACTAAGGATGAGACTAGTTGCATTTTAAGTCCTTTATAACTGGGATAGAGAATCTAGTAGATCATAAGGTTAAGGTAATTAGATGTGATAATGGAACTGAGTTCAAAAACAGAGAAATGAATCAGTTTTGTGAGATGAAGGGTATTTTGAGACAATTTAGTGTAGCTAGAACTCCTCAATAAAATGGAGTTGCTAAGAGGAGGAATATGACACTAATTGAGGCTGCTAAGACTATGCTAGCTGATTCTAAGTTGCCAACTACTTTTTGGGCAGAAGCAGTTAATACTGCTTGCTATGTGCAAAATAGAGTGTTAGTAGTTAAGCCTCATAACAAGACCCCATATGAACTTTTTCATGGTAGAACACCAACTTTAAGTTTTATGAGACCATTTGGGTGTCTTGTTACCATTCTCAATACCATAGACCACTTAGGCAAATTTGATGGTAAAGCTAATGAAGGTTTCTTTGTTGGATACTCTTTGAATAGTAAAGCCTTTAGAGTATTCAATAGTAGAACAAGGATAGTGGAAGAAAACTTGCATATTAGGTTTAGTGAGAGTACACCTAATGTTGTAGGTAGTGGACCAGATCGGATATTTGATATTGATGCACTAACAAGAACAATGAATTATGAGCCAATTGTTGCAGGTACACAGTCTAATGGTTTTGCAGGTACAAAAGTAAGTGATAATGCAGGTCAAGCTAGAAAAGAGACAGAACATGTCAAAGATTACATTTTGCTACCATTATGGACTGCTGATCCACCATATTCTCAAGATCCAAAGAGTTCTCATGATGATGGATCCAAACCTTCAAGTGATGATGGAAAGAAGGTTGATGAAGATCCAAGAAAAGATAGTGAATGTAAAGATCAAGAGAAGGAAGATAATGTTAACAGCACTAACAATGTTAATGCTACTAGCACAAATGAGGTTAATGCTGTTGGTGGAAAAACAAGCATTGAACTTCTATTTGATCTAAATATGCCTGCTTTGGAATATTATAGCATATTTGACTTCTTAAGAGATGATGAAGATGATGGTGCAGTGGCTGACATGAACAATTTGGATACAACAATCAAAGTCAGTCTTATTCCAACTACAAGAATTCATAAAGATCATCCTCTTGATCAAGTGATTGGAGATTTGCAATCAGCTACACAAACAAGAAAGATGTCAAAGAATTTGGAGGAACATGGGCTTGTTAGTACTATTTAATAAAGAACAAACCAAAAAGGCCATCAAAACTGCTTGTTTGCTTGCTTTTTATCACAAGAAGAACCCAAAAAGGTAATTCATGCATTGAAGGATCCAAGCTGGATAGAGGATATGCAGGAAGAGCTTCTACAATTCAAGTTACAAGAAGTTTGGACTTTATTGGATTTACCAAATAGAAAAAGGGCTATAGGCTCTAAATGGGTTTTCAGGAATTCGATCTATTGAAGTGGTATCAGGAATAAAAAGGATGAAAAGGGAATTGTGATAAGAAATAAATAAGATTGGTTGGTCAAGGATACACACAAGAAGAAGGGATTGACTATGATGAAGTCTTTGCCCATGTTTCAAGAATTAAAGCAATTAGGCTATTTTTAGCTTATGCTTTATTTAAAAATTTTGTGGTGTATCAAATGGATGTAAAAAGTGCTTTTCTCTATGGGAAGATTGAAGAAGAGGTATATGTATGTCAACCACCAGGATTTGAAGATCCAGACTTTCCTGATAGAGTATGCAAGGTTGAAAAAGCATTGTATGGACTACATCAAGCTCCTAGAGCTTGGTATGAAACCTTGTCAACATATCTATTGGACAATGGGTTTCAAAGAGGGAAAATTGACAAGACCTTATTCATCAAAAGGTACAAAGGTGATATTTTGCTGGTCCAAGTTTATGTGGATGATATCATCTTTGGTTCAACAAAGAAGGAGCTATGCATTGCATTTGAGAAGTTGATGCATGAGAAATTTCAGATGAGTTCTATGAGAGAACTTACATTCTTATTGGGATTACAAGTGAAGCAGAAGAAGGATGGCATATTTATTAGTCAAGACAATTATGTTGAAGAAATTTTAAAGAAATTTAGGATTTAGGTTTACAGAAGTCAAGACTGCAAACACACCAATGGAAACTCAAAAGCCTCTGCTCAAGGATGAAGATGGTGAAGAAGTGGATGTTCATATGTATAGGTCAATGATTGGTTCATTGATGTATCTTACATCTTCAAGACCTGACATCATGTTTGCAGTGTGTGCCTGTGCTAGATACCAAGTCAATCCAAAGGTTTCACATCTTCATGATGTGAAATGGATTTTTAGGTACTTAAAAGGTCAACCAAATTTGGGCCTTTGGTATCCAACAGATTCTCCTTTTGATTTAGTAGCATAGACTGATAGTGATTATGCTAGAGCGAGCTTGGATAGGAAGTCTATAACAAGAGGTTGTCAATTCCTTGGATGTAGATTAATATCATATCAGTGCAAGAAACAGACAGTAGTTGCAAATTCCACAACAGAAGCCGAGTATGTAGCCGCTTCAAGTTGATGTGGACAAGTGCTTTGGATTCAGAATTAACTACTTGATTATGGGTACAATTTTATGCATACCAAAATCTTTATTGACAATAACAGTACTATTTGCATAATTAAAAATCATGTTTTTCATTCAAAAACAAAGCAGATAGAGACCAGACATCATTTTATTAGAGATTGCAATGAAAAGAAATTGATTTAAATGGTCAAAATCCATACTGACAAGAATGTTGCAGATTTGCTTACAAAAGCTTTTGATGTAAGTAGATTTCAATATTTGATTGTTAGTATTGGAATGCTAAATCCTTAAAGTCTTTTATCTCTTTATATTTTTGTAGAGTTTTGTATGAATTAGTACTGTTATTCATGTCATTAAAAGTTTCTGCTGTTAAGTATAATTAATACTGCTGGTTATACTTAATACTGCTAAGTTTCTACTGTTAGTTATACTTACTACTGCTAGGTATAATTAATACTGTGATAATTGTTAAAATTGCTATGGCTTGTGTTTTCTTGGTTTTTGGACTAACATTTTCAGGAAAAGCAAAGAAAACTGTTAAATTGATGATGGAAAAGCTGTTTAGAATGGAATTGGAGTTAATGATGGTGACTCAAAGTTAATGCTGCTAGGCATAACTTACTACTGATGAGTTACTACTGCTGGGTGAAAGTTAATGTTGTTGAGGGTATTTTCCATAAATACTTCGATTAAGGGTTTTAATCGATCCTTTAATAAATTTCACTCTTTCAAATACTCTCTAACTACAAACCCTAACTCAATTTTATCATCCATTATCAAAATCCAACATAAATGACGACTTTAAAGTTTGCTGATACTCATAATATGGTCGCATTTTCGTCTAAACCCACAGAGAGTGATGGGTTTAAACAAATAGTAGATTTTTTGAATGCACACTCTATCAGGCATGCATTAAAGATCAATCTTACTATATATATTTCTTGCATTGAATAATTCTTGTCTACCGTCGTGGTCAAAACTATCAATGGGTACGCACAATTACATGCCCTAGTATGTGGCAAGAAGATAATTATCACTGAAGCATCTGTTAGAAGAGATATTCAACTAGTAGATGAGGAAGGTGTTGAGTGTTTACCAAATTCTACCATCTTTGAACAACTTGCATTGATGAGGTATGAGAAAGTTTCACAAAAACTAACTTTCTATAAACCATTCTTTTCCCCACAATGGAAATTTCTAATTCATACTATTCTACAGTGTCTAAGTCTAAAGACTACTGCCTAGAATGAGTTTAGTAGTACTATGGCATCTGCCATTATCTGTTTAGCTACAAACCAAAAATTTAACTTTTCAAAATTCATTTTTGAAAGTATGATTAGAAACTTGGATAATTTGTCTGGCATATTTTTGATGTATCCAAGGTTTGTACAAGTATTTTTAGATCAACAACTTGATGGGCTGTCAACTCATAATAAATTTAATATTGCCCCGTCTCACACAAAAAAGATTTTTTAGAAATAATGAGAAGGGTAGGCAAAGGTTTTCGGTAGAGAGTAACACCTTTATTTCAAACAATGGTGGTACAAAACCAATCATAATTGGGTGAAGGTTCAGCAATTCCAACTGATCCCTATCACACATCCACCTTTATTCAACTATCTACTCAACCTCAAAAGATACAACAACCTAGGAAGCCTAAAAGAAAGGACACTTAGGTACCTCAGCCTAGTGATCCTATTGAAAATGTTATAGATAAGGCTGTTCCATAAGGAGTTGAGTGACAATTTGGTGAGGGCTGCCACTTACTGCTTCTAGCTTAGAAAGCAAAGCATGAATTGTAACATCAATTAAGAACCCTATCCAAGGCAACACCTAATAATCTAGTTCCTCCTAGGAACTACTTCAGGTGGAGTTCCCAGGTGCCCAGAAACCATAGGGGGATACTATTGCTCAAACTATGGTTTGGAATGAGTGTAACTAACATGCCAATGATTCACTGCTACGCAAAGGAACACACTTCGAAGGATGAGATAGACTTAAACTTGATGAATTGATGGCACTATGTACCACATTACAAAACAGGGTTCTTGATTTGGACAAGACAAAGACCACTCAATAGGAGGAGATTGCTAGTTTGAAAAGGAGGGTCAAGAGGCTTAAAAAGAAAAATAGGTCAAGAACTCATAAGCTGAAGAGATTATACAAAGTTGGTTTGACTGCTAAGGTAGAATCCTCTGATAAGAAGAAAGTTTGGGTAAGGGATCATCCCAAACAGGGAGATTGATGATATTGATGGCAGAAGAAGAAATTACCGCTGGTTATGTTCAAAATGTGATGAAGAAATGTTTTATGTGAATGTATTTAGATGTGAGAAGTGTTTGGTAGCAGAACAAGAATTGCTATTAAATGATGTAAGTAATGTAGTTAGTATTGCTGGAGATAGCAACAACTATTAGTTGCTATCAAACCAACTACTAGGCTACAGCTTACAACTGTTAATGATATTACTTTGGCTCAAGCAGTTATAGAAATAAAAACTACAAAACCCAAAGAGAAATGGGTTGTTATACAAGAGTTGGGTGAATCTACAACAACAATATCTTCACAACTATCTTCACAACAATCATAGGATAAAGGTAAAGGAATATTGATAGAACCTGTAAAGCCTATAAAAAAGAAAGATCTAATCAGGCTTGATGAAGAAGTTTGCATCTAAAATTACAAGCTAAAATTTTATGAAGAAAGAAAGAACTTGGCAAGAGAGAAAGCAAAAAGGAAAAAGAAGCCAATATTGCCATTGTATTGAAACAGGGATGTGATCCAGGCAAAGATTGATTCTGCTCATTAATATGGGCTGAAAAGATTTGCAAGCACAAGAACAAGATGATTGTCTATTGAAGAAAAGGCTACATTATTTCAACAACTCTTAGAGAAAAGAAGAAAGAATTTTGCAACTAAAAGAGCAAAAGAGAAAAGAAACAAACCACCAATAAAAGCTCAAAAGAGACAGATAATGTGTACTTACCTAAAGAACATGGAAGTGATACAAGCACAAAGATGTGAAGTTGAAAGAGTTTGATTCTAATCCAAGAGATGTTTGACAGAGCATCTAGAAACGTACATACATTTGAAAACTAAAGATACAGGAGATGGTGAAGGCAAAGAAAAGAAAGCAGGAACAAACTGGTACAAGAGATTACAAAGAAGCAAAAGGTGGAAGATGACAAAGAAACAGCAGAGCTTAAACAGTTAATGAAAATCATTCCAAATGAAGAAGAAGTAGCAATTGATGCTATACCTTTGGCTGTTAAGTCTTCAAGTATTGTTGACTAGAAGATTTATAAAGAAGGAAGAAAAAGCTACTATCAAATAATGAGAGCTGATGGAATAAGTCTCAGAATGAATATCGTTTCTATAGTAAAATGATTAAAAGCTTAACAGGGAAGATTTGGAAGATTTGTACAAGTTGGTAAAAGCTAATATAGTCAACAAAGCCAGTAGAAGACTAGATTTAGTGTCATCATGGTGTGATTGGCAGAAACAATGTTTGAACCACATGTAGAAGATAAAGTATGGAGAATCACAAGCATACGAAATGTTGGATTGGAATGCTTATGACTCTGTGGAAGTACAATTCCTGTGGAGATGCAACAGTATCATATTTACATGTTGGTACGATGAAGAAGTATCCCCTTGCACCACTTACAGCTTTCAATGAAGTTGGAAAAGAAGCTTAGATATTGATTGATGAAAGTGAAAGGCTTATCAAGCTTCTGTAATACATTCAATAAAACAGCTTAAGAAAGTAAAAGAAGTGTTGGAAGCATCCTCTTTGTGGGTTGATGAAATGCTTTAATCATGAAGAAACTTGATGATTTTAGAAGAAGAATTTCTGATTTAGGGGATATTGTTTGGATTAAAATCTTCTTATGCTTGTATGATTAACTATTCTCATGTTGTGTTTAATACTAACTTAGCAGGAGTTAGTACTACTACATGACTTCAAAAGAAAATATGCTAAGATGTTTACTACTGCTAGTACACAGTAAGTACTGCTAGTGAATAGTAGTGCTAAGCTGATGAACTCAAATAAAAATGCTAATAGTAACTACTACTAGTGACAAAGTTTAAGACAGCTCACCCTGAAGTTAATGCTGCTAGTGAAAATATGCTTGAAGTTACTACTGCTAGTGAATATCAAGTTAATGCTGCTATTAGTACTGCTTTATGTGTATGTAATAGTTGTTTAATGAGATAAAGATATTTTGATACTTAGGAAAGTATTGGTAAGCGAACAAGGGACCCCTTTGGTGTAGTAAAAGGAGGTCCTAGGCAATAGAGTTTGGATATTGTTTTTCCAATCTAGTCGAGTAATTTCTTAGCTTTAAGGTCCTTTGTAACCCTATTGTGTTCATTTATGATTGTATGAAACCTAGAATGTAGATCTTAGTGGTGTTGCTTCTTGTGATGAATATGCATGTTAGGCTTTAGAAAACCAGCTTTTGTCTGTATCGCTGTTGATATGTCTAGGGAAACATGATTGTGTAGAAAGGATACCATCGGGTAACAGTCTTCATACTACCTTGCCCCTTATATGGTTGATCCACTTTTAATATATTTCAAATGCATTTAATATACTCTTAGGGGCCTTGTAATAGTCTTCATACTACCTTACTTGTGCGTTGCCTCAACGGAATATTAAATAGACGGCGGGTTCGTGTAATCTGTTCATGACTTAGGAAATAATTACATAGATCATCACAAGTGTGACAAAGCAACAACACTAGGAGAAGCAATCTAGAGAGTAATACATGATTAAATGAATACAATCTTTTTATTATATTGTTATCACCATTAGCGTAGTTTATTAGCTAAAACCAACCAAACCTCTCAATTATATGATTTTACCTGCTTTCCTATAAATATAAAAATACAAAAATAATCTTCTCTCAACCCCTAGAATTCTGTTAGACCGTGATCAAGCATTCCCAACCTATTCCCCTAGAGAACGATAACAACCCCCGAGTCTTGCCTATACTACTACTACAACGGTTAGGTACTCTGCCTAGGGAGTTGTAAAACTTCTTGTAGAAGTCCATTACAACAACCGCATAAGTTTTTGGCGCCGCTGCCTGGGGAATAGTTAGGTTTTGATCATAGTTTAGCTTAGTTCTACTTGCTTGAATCCTTTCAAGTGAGACTTTAATTATCGCATATTAGCTTTCTTGTAGTCTATCGTTTTATTGTGTTATTTGTTTCGTAACCCATTCTCGTCAACCACCATGGGAGACGAGAATCCTATCCGTACTCTTGGAGACTACTCCAAACCTAGCTACGAGGGCTACAGGAATACCATTGAGCTCCCCGTAGGGAACAACGTAGTACCTCTTCAATCTGACACCATCCAGTTGGTGCAAAACGGATGTTCATTTCACAGACTTCGGTCCGAGGATCCAAACCAACACCTCAAGGATTTTCTAAAACTTATGGACTCACTTAACCTTGAAGGTGAAAACAGGGAAAGAACACGCCTGCGTTTATTTCAATTTTCCCTTCGCGATCAAGCTAGCAATTAGCTTAAACATATTCTAGCAGGATCCATCACCACATGGGAGGATCTTACTACTCGTTTCCTTGCTTAATTCTTTCCATCGGGAAGGACCGCAAAACTCCGCAATGATATCCTGATGTTCCAACAACATCATGGAGAATCTCTATCTGAAGCATAGACTCGTTTCAAAGACTTACTACAAAAAGTCCCTCATCATGGCATTGATCGTTGGCTTCAGATCTAAATTATTTATGATCATGTCTCCTTTCATCTTAAATGCGAAATTGACAGCACTGTCGGCGGCAAAATCCGAAACCAGAATGTCGACAAATCCTAGGAAATCATTGAGATGTCACACCCCGTCAATGGCTGAAACATGGGATGCGACGATACCGTTCATCGCACAAGATACAAGATCACACACTTTACAAATTTACAAATAAAAGATTTTAAATTTACATTAACTTTACAAGTTACGACTTGGCAGTACAACAATTTCAACTCATCTTAACTCAACCCCCTTGGGTAACATCTTAGGTCTTCCAATCGTCATTCACTTACCGTTAATTGACACACCTGAAATGATACTCGAAAACGTCAACAATAATGTTGGTGAGCTCATAGGTTTGACCTTAAACCCAAAAGCAGCGCCAATATTTCAAACAGTAGACAATAGTGCAATATGACAGTGAATATATGTGCAAACAATCCCTAACATAACATCCCCGATAGTCAATCACCATATGTCACTTACGCACCTAAAGGGCCTACCACCTAGAGCACAAGATTAGGGCAGGACCACACACAAACTAGGGTAAGCGTACCCATCCGCTTCAATAATCACACAAATACTAGGTAGGCATACCTATCTGATCCAAACAATCATGCAACACATAATATTCACATAGCAATCATAAGCACATATATTGTCCCAAAAACAAAACCACATTTCGCACAGTCAAATTTCAAAACAGTTCAAAACACATTTGAGTATCATTTTCCCCCAACGGAAAAATAGTAGAAAAATGAGGCTACGAGAACTCACCTCAATAGTAAAATGCAAACAGCACAAGTCTCAATCTCAACGCAAGCGCACAGCAGTACCCGGGCACGACCTAGACATTTATGACGCTTAATTAATGATTGTACAAAGTTATCTTATTGTACAAGTGTTCGTCTTTACACACACCAAGATTCTCAATACCATTACAAAACCCCTTTTTTCTTATCATCAAACCTTTACTTTTTATCTCAAAGCCATTATCTTATAACGAACCCGTTATCTCAAACGAAAACTTTATCAAAACAGTTATCTTTATCAAAATCGTTATCTCATAACGAAACTATTATCTTTACCAAAATCGTTATCTCATATTATGGTTGTGTGGTAATTACGCATAATGACTCAACACTTGGGTTAAGTGTGACATAAATACACTCAAGATGCCTTCAATCGTTAAAAAGAAATGAGCAAAAGAAATGAGCAAAAACTTAAGAGCCGAAAATAAATAAATCAACACTTCCGAAATTGGTACGATATATATATATATATGTATAAGCATTTAATGATTTAATTAAAATAATAATATTTTATTATTATCTTCGTCTTATTATCGGGCTAACAGGGTAATTACAACATCTTGTTATTTCAATATGTCCATATCCAATAGTTTTTACCTTGACGCTTAATCTTTCATAAGAATCATCTTTCATTTCTTCAAATCAAATCGACACGAACGTTTATAAATATTCAATATTTAAGAAAGGTTTCGAGGAAAATATATCTTTCGTCTTGCATTAAATTATGAAGTAAAATAATCCTTTTTTATTAAAATCTTTGAAAATTTACCGTTTTAAGCAAAGTTTCTGTTGATCCCTTCTTGACATATCTTACTTAGCTTGTTAAAGCTTAGTTATATTGGATAGATACAAGACAACTATAGTAGAAACTAAGATTGTAAATATCACAAACTATGTGGAATCTAGTTTGCAATACCAAGAAGAACAATGAAACAGTAAAAACAAGATCTTTACTAAACTTTCAATATATTGAATACTACTTTGAGTTACAAAATAGCTATGAATACTAACTATAATTGTTATGCAAACTGTGAATACTAATATGAAAAACTAATATCTAGATCTATGCCGTAGGGTTCCTTTTATACACTAAGGAAACCCTAATGGGCTTACAAAACGCGTCAAGTGATTATGATCTTTTCTATAAGTAAACATAATCTCTTAAACAAATAAGTTTATACATATCTTCTTTACAAATATTTGATACTTATCTTCATAAGTATTCTTGTTCTTCAATCAACCTTTATCTCTTCTCTGATATGTCTTTGATATCATCTCAGACAACATTAATCCTTCTAGCAGTTGTAACCGAGCACAAGCAGCATTAACTACTTAGAAGTTTACTCTAGCAGTACTAACATATACTAGCAGTACTAACTTTAGTACTAGCAGAAGTAACTACTTAGTATATTTTTAGTCTTCATCTCTGAGCAGTCTTAACTTCTACTAGCAGCAGTAACTTTATACTAATAGTACTAATTATACTAACAGTAGTAACTAGCAGTAGTAACTTTATACTACTAGTACTAACTACTTAGCATAATTTTCGATAGTATTACCAGCAGCACTAAGTTATGCTTGACAACACTAATATATACCTGAGCAGTAGTAACTCTAAGAATCATCTTGAAGTTTTTAAATCCAACAATCCTCCCCTAAACCTGATGTTCATCTTCTGCATCTTCAAGTTTCATTAAAAGTCTTCACCATCACTAGGAGGATGTATTCAAACACTTCATTGACCTTTTTCCTGCTTTGTCATGAGCTTGAGTAGTTGATAACACATCTCATTCTAACGATCAACTTGTAGCTTCTTGTTTAGCATGTTTGAGATTGTTATTGGTGTATGGGGATATCTTTTCTAAACCAACATAAAGATATGTAGATTTCTAAACCTTACAAAGTGCACTCCACAGTTATCAAACAGCTTCCAAATAGTCACTATGTACCCTTGTAGATTTCTCCATACTTTACTTTTTATGTCAGGTTCAAACATTACTTTCAAATCACCCCATAACACTCTTTCATAATCCTCCTTTGGCCTTGTATTCCCATGTTTAGCTTTAACCAACTTCCAGAGGGTCACCAAGTCTTCTCTATCAATACCCTGAAGTATCTTTATCATTAATGAATACCTTTTTGAGCTTTCATTAGCCCTTATCAATTTAAAGTATCCCATCCTTCCATCGTTATTAATCTGGTATTCAAAAATCACTGGAGGCTTAGTAGCTAGAGGTATAACATCAATTGCTACCTCATCATCTTTAACTATCTCAATATGCCTTTTCATCTCTGCCTCCTCTTGATCATCTTTTTCAACTTCTACATGCTCATCTATCTTTTGCTTCTTTGACATATCAGATTCAAGTTCATCCCCTGCTCTTTTAGAGCTTTCCTCTGTTCTTGTCTCACTGCCTTTCACTACTTCTGAATTCATGTCCACAAAAGTATTTACTCTTTTCATTTCCTTATCAAACAACTTATGGATTTCATTATAGCTTTTGCTCTTCAACTGACTATGTTTGTATCCAGCCATATTCTTCAAATAGGTGGACATTTGATTTCTCTTTTGAGCTTTGGTAGGTGGCTTTCTTCTTATCTCTTCAGCTCTAAGCTTTGCAAAGTGTTTCTTTCTTCTGTTCATGAGCTCTACAAACAATCTTGATCTTTCTTCAATGGTTATTTCTCCCTGTTCTTCTGCTTGTGTCCTCTGAGCTAATTCAAAGTCTGCCTCCATCATAGCTTGTGTGTTATCCCATGATTTGATAAAAGCTATGTTGGCTTCTTCTTCCTTTTGCCTTGCAAGCCTCTCTTCTTCAATAAGCTCAGCTTGTAACTGAGCTTCAAGATTTCTAGCCATTTCTTCATCAAGAGCAACTTGATCTTTCTTCTTTAATGGCACTTTAGGCTCCACCATTTTTACTTTGCCTTTGTCTTTTACTTGTGGAAGTTGTGATTGTGAAGAAGAAAATGTTTTTGTAGATGCAGGTACTTGTTCTTCCTGATCATGAAATATAATTCCCTTAGCCCTTGGTCTAACAGATGTAACTGTTGTAGCAGTAGTTGTAACAGGCTTGGGTTTTGCAGTTTTGATCTCAATCAAAGTTTGAGCAAGAGTCAATTCATCTGGAATTTCAATACTGGCACTGGAAGTAGTAACTACTTTAGCAGCACTAACTGGAATTGACTTTGTAGTTGTAGGAACACTAACTACAGGCTCTTTAACCACCGTTTCAAACTTAATTTCTTGCTCTTCCAACACACTTGTATCAAACATCAAGTTGTCATTATTCATCTCTTGAGTCTCATTCACCAAAGTCACTTATGCATCAGCATTAAGATCTTCAATTTTCCTCCCCTATTTGGATGCATCCTCCTGAGCATCCAAACTGGCATCATTAGAGGATTCTACCCTGCTAGAGGAACCAACCTTTCTTAACCTTCTTAGCCCTAAAATTCTTGACTTCCTTCTCTTTTCCAACTGCTTGACACTCTTCTTTAAACTAGTAATCTCCTTTGCTTGAGCAGTCTTGGCTTTCTCCAAATTAAGGACCTTCTCCTGTAGGTTGGTACACAAACTCATCAATTCAGCAAGTTGCATTCTATCCTCACCACTTAGAGGTGGATCATAGGAAGGGGTAGAGACATGTTCCTCAGGAGTAGTCTCTTTAGTAGTAGGCTCTGTAGGAGCACTGTCCTTCCTTTGTTTCCTTCTTGATTTTTTCTTTTGAGATTTTGAGGATGATGATTGAGTGATAATGGGTGTGGAATGGGAATCAGTAGGAGTAGCTAAATCTGCACCTATGTCTTCTGTAGCTTGAACCATCATTGTGGAGAATAGTGGTGAAACCCTTCCAGAAAAACCCTTGCATGGTCTCTTTATGTTAACAAATACCTTCTTAGTGTGGAAAGGTGTAACATAAACCCCTTTGTGCTTGGACATATTCTCTACTTGTTTGTCTAGGAAGACTTGCACAAATCTTGGATACATGAGAAATTTTACCCCACCATCCAAGTTCTTCACCATATTGTCAAAAATGTACTTGGAAAGGTTGAATTTTTGGTTTGTGGCAAGACATATGATAGCATATGCCATAGTGCTACTAAATTCATTCCAAGATGTCGTCTTAACACTATTGTATTGCAGTATGGTATGGATGAGAAATTTCTAATGGGATGAGAAAGAAGCTTTATAGAATGTAAGCTTTTGAGTAAGATTTTCATACCCCATTCTTTCCAATTCTGCAAAAATGGTAGCAGTGGCTGGACAATCTGTTCCTTCAGCATCATCCAACTATAGATCACTCCTTATACTTGTCTCAGAGATGATTACCTTCTTCTTGTCTACTAGGTCTTGTATCTGTCGTTCCCCATTAACTGTTTTGACCTTAGCAGATGTCCAGAACTGTTCAATATAGGTAGTACAAATGGTTGGATTGACCGTTAACGCATATTGGACAAAACTTTCATTTAGAAAATCAATAATTTCCTCAAACCCATTACTTTCTTCGGGTTTCTCTAAAAACGTAACCAAAGTGTGAGTTTCAGCAAACTTTGGGGTCGACATTGTGATGGGTTTTGATGATTAAAGATGAAATTGAGTTAGGGTTTATGATTTTTCCATCTTAATCTGAATAAGTGGTTGAGAAATCTGAATCTGAATTAAATAAAACTGTTTGTTTTGGTAAAAATGTCTAGATGTGTTAAACTATGGTTTTTACAGTTTTAAATATAAAACGACGCATTCGAACAAAAGAAAATTAAATTTCATTAAATAAAAAATAAAATTATTATTATCTAAACAATTTAAAGTTTGAATTGAACTTACGTAAAACGGTTAACTAATGACATGCGTTAAAATTGATATGTATGTGTCCGAAAAACCGTACCCTCAATTCCGAACAAAATATGAGTTGACACATATCATCGTACATATTCTTTATCTAACAAAACATATACAATGATTATATTTAATACTTGTAATACAAAAGACAAAGGTAAAAAAAAATCAAAAATAATAAAATAAAAACACCAAAATAAAAAATCATAACAAAGTAGAAAAAAAAAACAAAAAAGTAAGAAAAAAGAAAGATATTAAGAGGTGTTAAGACAACCCATTCACATCTAGTTCAGTAAGAGGTTTATGCCTCTTACTGCCTTTTAATGATTAGAAAAAAACAAACGCTCTGAACATGGATTGCCTCTTAATGCCTCTGAATGACTTGAAAAAAACAAACAGTCTAAACGACCCAAATGTCATGATCGCATCTGAATGAAATCTAGATTAAGATGCTGTTAAGAGCATTATCTGAAAAAACAAACGCCACTTAAGTTCTTCTCCTAGAGGATAAACTTCCTTAGATTCTAATCCCCAATCATCATCAAACATATCCCAATTTGAAATATCTATACCAAGGGATAAACTTTTTCCTAATAAACCCGGTTTAAATCCATAATGTCTCTTAGGGTCATCTATACCTGGGTTATAATAACTATACACACCCTTAGGATAGGAATTTGCCACGTGAGGTGAAGGCGGTGTTTGAGTTGCTAAATAATCTACTACCATCATCCTAGAACTATCCGGACTATGTGGTTATGAAATGGGTTGCTCGGGGCTTATTACGTCTCATAGACTTACATCTAAGGATGGACTATTGAGTAAAGGTTGAGGCTCCGGTCCATCAAAACTAGGAACTTCCCTAGAACTAAAAGGAGTGTTGTGACTACAATTCAAGCCTACTTCCTTTAGTTTTATTTCGTTCAAAGGTTCTACCTCTATCAGGGTTCGTAAAGTCTCTTCTACTTCTTTCGGGTAAGTCACGGGCGGTGTGTATTCCTCAAATGATGGAAGGACTTGTGGGGTACTTTGTGGGTCTGGATTTTCCGCATCATGTCAGGACTTGATGTTTCGATTATTCCTTGTACCAGGCTTAAAGCCAAAGGTACTTTCCCTTACAAGAGGTGGGTCGGGGAAGATTGTGCGGACATGTTTGACACATAGTGACTTAGGTGAGACAAATTTGGGAGTATGGAAGGATGCCTTTTTCGTAAGTGTTTTCAAAAATTTACATTCATTGAGGGGTTCCAAATCCTCAGTGTCTGGATACCTTGTGATCTTCTTGATCTTTTTGACTCTACTTTTTTCCATCCTTATTTCTTCCTTTAATTTCTCTACAACCTCTAAAGAAAGTTGCATGAAATCTCTTCCAATTACACCCATGTACTCTTCGAGTTGCTTAACTTTCTCTTTTTGATCAAGAATGAAATTCATCACAGGATTCTCAAATTCCTCTTGTCAAGATGGTTCTGAGGGTAGTTGATACACTGTGTTTTTTTGTCGTTCCAAATATGCTTTTGCTTCTTCCTATTAGGGAGATTGCTTCCATCATGAGTGTATCAACTTTACATTCCATGACCCCTAGTAACTGTTTAATGTCGGGGTTTTTGTAGTCGATGCTCCCTTCTCCCGAGGCGAGAAGGTCATTCCACCCCTCATCCTCATATCGAGCTAACTCCTCGATAGTAGCCCAAGCTTTTCCCGTACTCAGTTTCCTTAGCCGGCCTCTGCATCATAGGTTCCCCCCCCCCCCCCCATGTCCGTTTTAGGGTGTGATTCAATGCCAATCATAAATATTTTACGACTTGGAGCAAAGATCAATTCCATGGTGAGGGACTTTTCAGAGTAAGTCCTTCAAATGAGTCCATGCTTCAGATAAAGATTCTCCATGATGTTGTTGGAACATCAAGATATCATTGTGGAGTTTTGTGGTCCTTCCTAGTGGAAAGAATTAAGCAAGGAAACAAGTAGTAAGATCCTCCCATGTGGTGATGGATCCTACTGGAAGACGTTCAAGCCAATTACTAGCTTGATCGCGAAGGGAAAATTGAAATAAATGCAGGCGCGTTCTTTCCCTGTTTTTACCGTCAAGGTCAAGTGAGTCCACAAGTTTTAAGAAAGCTGCTGCTTTTCATTTCAAATCATTTTCATCAACAGTATAGGCTCAAGAATGGTGTAAAGTATGATATAATGCGCTGTCGCATAAAAAAAATACGTGAATCCAAGGAAAAAAAGGTTATGTAAGAGACACCTGTGATACACATCTTCTCAATGAGTTTTGGTATTTTAAATATCTGTCCAAGGATAGAACCAGCCAATAAGCTATTTGGACTTACAAAAAATGCTAAGGATCCATAATAGTTCCTTTCGAGTATCCAGCTCAATCTACATACAGGGACCTGCAGCTTAAATGTATAAACTCACCTATAACGAAAGTCACCTCAGCTAGTGCTTTTCAAATCATTAGTTACTTCTTATTGGATGAAACAATGGCAAGAAGAACAAATCTCATACCAGATGAGAAAGGTAGATTTCTTGATATATATTCTTGTATGAGGGAAGAACTTCTTAACTTCATAAAAGAGCGTGTTAGTCTAGTATTTTATGATACAGTTTTCAAATAATTGACACGTAAAGTAGTCAAATCAGTCTATATGCCTAAGATAATCCTCGAAGAAAAAAGTCCGTGGAATGAGCATCCGTTTTGCACCAACCGTATGGTGTCGGATCGAAGAGGTACCACGTTGTTCCCTACGGGGAGCTCAATGGTATTCCTGTAGCCCTCGTGCTATTTGGAGTATGTCCCTCCAAGAGGACAGATAGGAATCCGTCTCCCTAGGGTGGATGACGAGAATGGTTTTACGAAACAGATAACACAAAGAAAAGATAGACTACGAGAAAGTTAATAAGCGGAAATTAAAGTCTCACTTGAAAGGATTCAAGCAAGTAGAACTAAGCTAAACTATGATCAAAACCTAACTATTCCCAGCAGCGTGGCCAAAACCTGATGCGTCGTCGTAAAGGACATCTACAAGAAGTTATTTTTAACACTCCCTAGGGCAGAGTACCCTAACCGTATGTAGTAGTATATAGGCAAGACTCCCGGGGTTGTTAACGTTCACTAGGGGAATAAGTTTAGAAATGCTTGATCACAGTCTGAAAAAAAATACTAGGGGTTGAGAGAAATTAGTTTTTGAATTTTTTTATATTATATAGAAAGCATGTAAATCAATGTTGAGAGGTTTGTTTTGGTTTTAGCTATCAAACTAGATAATAAATACCTAATGTGATAACAATATAATAAAAGATTGCATTCATTTAATCATGTATTAGCCTATACTCTAACTCCTATATTGGCATCCTCCTAGTGTTGTTGCCTTTGGGTCATCCCTTGTGTAAGATCTATGTAATTAATTACATAAAGTCATGAACGAATTTACACGAAACACACCCCGCCATCTATTTAATAATTCCGTTAGGGAGCAACGCGAAGTACGGTAAGTATGAAGACTGTTACAAGGCCCCTAAGAGTAAATTAAATGCATGTGAAATATATTAAGAGTGGATCAACCATATTAAGGGGCAAGGTAGTATGAAGACTGTTACCCGATGGTATCCTTTCTACACAATCATGTTTCCCTAGACATATCAACAGCGATACAGACAAAAGCTAGTTTTCTGAAGCCTAACATGCACATCCATCACAAGAAGCAACATCACTAAGATCTACATTATAGGCTTCATACAATCATAAATGAATACAATAGGACGTTTAGCCAAGCATGTTAAAGATAAATCAAGAACAATAAATAATCAAACAACAAGACATATCGAATGATTAAGATAATCTTACTTGATTAAAACATGAATTGAAGGAGTTACAATAGGGTTTTAAAGCCCTAAAATTATCCTAATAAGCTGCCAAATGAACTAGGGTTCGTCTCACTTTTTTACTCTAAAGTTATACACCTAAAACCCAAAAATGGATTTGTATATATAGAGAAATCGCTGCGACGCTGCGACGGCGTCACATTTTAATCGTGACGCCTTAGTGAAAGAGAATATTCTCGATATTGGGCCGGGTCGTGCGAGTTGACGCCGTCGTGAAATCTTGTGACGCCGTCACGAGGTGGGTTGTGACGGCAATATATAGAACTGGTGACGCTGTCTCCAGCCGCTGAGAACATAATCTTGAGAGATGTTGGTGTAGGTCCGTAGTCTTGTTCATTTCTTCTCCAAATGAGCCCAAGTCACGTGTATTTCCTCCAAATGCCTTCCAAATGCTAAATACCTAAAAAGGAACGATTAAGTACCTATTTTGGGGATACATGCATGATTTTGGGGGTTAAATAACCCCGAAAAAGTGTATAAAATGACACCTCATCAGATAATAAAATTGATCTTCTTGTTCAACAATATGAACAATTTACTATCCTTGAAGAAGAGTCTATTAATAGCAGTTTTGCTAGATTTAACACTATTATTACTAGTGTTAAAGCTTTTGAAGAAAGTTTTGCCTGTTATGGGGGTAACGGAAATGGGTGTTCTCGAACAAGAACAATGTTAGGAAGTTTTCCAGGGCCTCTACATCCTAAATGAGAGAAAAGGTCATGGCGATTAAGAATCGAAGACTGTCATCAACTAGCTCTAGACGACTTACGGCAACTAAAGTACATAAGTTTCATGGCAAAAGATTCTGAAAAACTAAAATGGCAAAAAAGGAAAGAGTTAAGTCCATTGCCTTGAAAGCTAAGAAACAGTCTAGTGATGATGAAACTTTGACATCCGGAAGTGATGATGAAGAATATGCTATGGCCGTAAGGAACTTTAAAAAGTTCTTTAGAAAAAAGGGTAAATTTGTTAGGCAACCAAAAGAAGAAAAGAAGTCATCGACAAAGGGATGAGAAGAAAGGAAAGAATGACCGAAAATGCTTTAGGTGCGGTGATCCAAATCATCTCATTGGCGATTGTCCAAAACCATCTCGTAACAAAGATCAAAGGGCCTTCATTGGAGGTTCTTGGAGTGATAGCAAAAATGACGCTGAAGACAAAACTAACGATGAAACTTGCCTCATGGCTCAATCGTCAAATGAGGTAACTCTTAACTCTTCTTATTATAGTGATAACGTGTCTTCTCTTGGTAATGATAATATGCAAATAAAATACGATAACTTGTGTGGAATTAGCTTAAAATCATTAACAAAAATAAAACTTTGACAACTAAAATAGATCTTTTAGAAAAGGAAGTTTTAGAGTTAAATGAGAAAATTAAGAAACTTGAGAGAAGTAAAGAAATTGATATTACGTATAAGTTATGTCAAGAACTTAAGCTAGAAAACGCTATACTTAAGGAAACTCAAGTTAAGTTTGTAAAATTTGATAAAAGCGCTAATTCACTAAGAGAAATGTTAAATAATCAAAAGCCATCTAGTTGTAAAATAGGTCTAGGATTTGATAGTAGTAAAGCATCAACAAGCAGAACCAAACCCGTGAGTTTTGTTGGGTCGTCCGCTGAAAATGCAACTGACGGGTCCACAATAAAGGTGCACGGATCCACCATTCCTGGATCCATGAATCGCACAGTAGCTGAAAAAGTGGCAGAACATGTTTTTTGTCCACCCATGTCTTCGAGATCGAATTTTGTTGTGAATTAAGTATTCTAGACTTAATTCTGTTAGTAATATATAGTTAGTTCTGCCTGTACACCTGTTAGTACTGGTAGAAGAGTTAGCATAGTTAGTATTGGTAGTGTATCATAGTTAGTACTGGCTATGTATTATTAAGTCCAGCTGATGCCAGAAGTTATTAGAGAGATATGCATGAATATCTATAGAAAGGATATGCCATAATCTCTATATCGTTATTTTGGTAATTTGTAAAGCCCATTAGGGTTATTCTAGTGTAAAAAAGAACCCTAGGCATAGTAGAAAATACAGATCTATAGATATCAATTTAGCAATCATAGTTTGAATACTAGGCAGATTTTAAGTTAAAATTTAAAGTGATGATTTGATATCAGATCTCTATTGTGTTACTTAATACTGTTCTTCTTAGCATTGATGATTAGTTTACGCATAATCAATAGTGTTCAATCAGTGTTTCATTATTGTTGCTTTGGATTTATCTAAAGTAACAAACCTTTGCAAGCTAAAGGTTCAAGATCTATTCAGTAAGGGATCCAACAAGTGGTATCAGAGCCTTGTGGCTCTCGATCTAGGATCAACAAGGTTGTTTTTATGTCGTGTTCTTGATGAAAAAGATGATCAAATTTTCTGTTTTTGGTGATTGGCTGATTTGGTGAAGATTAGGATTTTTGCAAATCCTAATTCAATAAAAACAGGATTGGTGATCTATAATGTTCCTACTAGCTTTGGTGAGTTAATCTTTGGATTGATGATGAACCCTAGTATGAATGAATAAAGAAGGAAACAAGAGCACAAGAAGATATAAGATTTAGGGTTTGCAAAATCCTAATGGTTGTGTTTCAAGAAACGCTAAAACTCTAATTCTCAAGAAATTGTTTTGTGGTAAAAGTTTTCAAGGGTTTTGAAGTTAAGTTGACATAACAGTGTTTATAATCGTCATCTCTACCTGCTTTGGGTATGCAATATGATCTTTAAGCATTGTTACTATTTTTAAAAGGATTTCAATTTAGGGTTTTGATGCATGGTCTCTATGATTTGGAGATTCATGTACTTCTGTTATCACTATTAACATCGGTTTATCAATGATGTATTGTTTATACTATGGATCCACGTTGTTGAAAGCGTGACGGGTAAACCGTAATCATTAGGGTTTTTAATTCTGATTTATATCTTTTTAGATCGTTGCTGGAGTGTATTGGATTCATGGTTAATCTTTTGGATCCATGAGGATGACAGTAGATGGCTAAACCTTAATCATTTAGGGTTTGCTAAACGATTGTACGAAGGTATGGGTTTCTAAGGTTCGTGTACCTGTTGTTCCTATGAATGCTTGTTGTTATCAGGGTATCCTTGGATTAATGGCGTATACATATTTGATTTGGACGTGAATGATGTTTTGGATGCGACTGTTAGGGTTTCACAAAACCCTATATATAAGGTGATGTTCGTTATGGAGATGGAGTATGAAGAGCAGGAAGTTTGTTACATGGTCACGTTCATGGTTCTTCTTATTTGTTGATGACGTCTTATGGTTTGGAAGTTAAATGTGAATATGTGTTCATGTCGTTATCATGTTTATAGTGATAAACGTGGATATGAAAAGAGAAACCCTAATTCATGTTGGGTGCTCCTTATTTATATATGGGCTTCAAGAAGGTTAATATTGTCATTGTTTAATATTAATGCTGCCCAAGAAAGTTTGTATTGCTTGACGTGATATCACAGCTATTATTAGGCTTAAGTATATTACTACTGTTCGACCAAAGAAATGTTAGTGTTGTCTGTTTGTATTGGTGTTGTTTTAATGTTGTTCAAAGGATATTTAATGCTTTTTAAGTTAATTACAACTGCTAGTATCGTCTGAGAAATTGTTAAAGCTGTCAGTATTGTCTGACATCGGTTAACACATGGATTTTTGTTCTTGGCTGGATATGAAGAAATCGAACAGAACAGTATGTTCAAGGTATATATTTATCTTTGTGGTTTTCATTGGAGATTAGAAAGAAAATATAATTTGGATCTCGAATTGAACAAGATGCTTCGTTTAATGGATTGATTTATTTTAAATGTTCTTAAATGTTTAATGGCTCGTATTTTATTGGTTTAAATTGATTACGAAGATGATTGTTTATTACCTATTTGACATTGAAGTGCAGTTTCACGGATGCGTGTTCTTATCATATCTTAAAGTGGGTGTTACACTTTAAAGATAACTTGTTCGTGCTTAGAAACGGTGTGACGAAGACTTGTCAGAATCTAGCAAAGGTGTGTGATTTTTCTTATGGTGCTCAATGCTCACATTTGCTATCACTTGTAAGGAGTTATGTTGTTGTGCTCAGTATCTCATAGAAGATGAGGATTTTGTCAAGAGGTTGAGATCTACTTATATTTTACAAATTTATTTATAAGTTCAAAGTCACATGGATAGTACAAGATATAAGACACAAGTTTGGGTTATTCTACTTCTACATCAAGTTCGTTATACTTAGTTTTCTTCATCAGTGATCATTACAAAGAGCCTACAGAATTGAAGATTCAAGAAATGGTTAACATATGGGTTTCAGGGGAAGCTTATTGTTAAAATGTTTAACTATTTACATGTTACATTGAGGTGAAGGTTTTTACTACTGCTAGTCATTATTACTACTGCTAGTGTGAGTTTCTACTACTCAAGTTCATTTTTCTTATTGTGCTTAATGGTAGGTAATTTGAGAAGTTAGAAGGCTTGGATTAGAAGTGTGATATTGGTTTGAAGTGGTTGAAATCAAAGTTGCTTACATTTATATGCCCCTATTTGATTATGACAAAAAGGGAAAGAAGATTTACAAAGAAGATGTGCAACTTACAGATCCTTGGTGGAATGATCCTTATTCTTTCATATATATTAGCTTCAGGGGAAGTTTGTGCTTAGATGGTTTTGTCATTATCAACTAGGGGAAGATTGTTGGGAATTATATTTGAGTTGATAAGACAAAACATATGAAAGATGAAGGACTTAAAAGACAAAGGATGAATTCTTTAAAAGATGGAAGATTACAGAAGATTTCCTAGAAGATAATTAATTCCTACCATGGAAGAATTAAAAGCTGGAAGATTTCCATGAAGATATGCATTAAAAAGTCAAAGATAGCTTCCTTAGTACTCTAGGTTTTCTTGTAAACCCTATATATAAAGGGTGTAGGGCGTCTGGTATTAGCATCCAAAAATATAGATCTCTCCCAATGAGAGTCTAAACACACCAAAGAAAGCGTGTGTATTAGTTAGTTAGCTAGTTAATTAGTTAATAGTTTATTAGTTAGATAGTGTAGCCTCAAGAATCATTTGGGGCTGTGAATGAATAAAAGAAAACCTTGAAAAACATCATTGTTCTTATTGTTATTATTTCGCTGCGTAATGTTTATCTTTGATGTTTCTATTATCCTAGATGAGTCTTAATAACGATCTAAGGGGTCATAACAGACTTCTCAGGAATGCCCAACTATGGTAAATTTCTTAAAGAACTTGTTAGCAACAAGCACAAGATCGAACAAATCTCATTCGCTTTCTTTAGCGATGAAAGTTCCGCTATGATCCAAAACAAAGTTTCACCCAAACTCGGAGACCCCAAAAGTTTCCTTATTCCTTGCACTTTTGGCAAAACTTTCTCATGTAACGCTTTAGCCGACCTTGGTGCTAGCATTAATCTTATGCCATATTCTCTATATACAAAACTCTCTCTCGAAACTCTCAAACCAACTAAAATGAGCGTAAGATTGGCCGACCGATCATTCCAATACCCTATTGGAATAGCTGAAAATATGCTTGTCGAAGTTGGTAAATTTACTTTTCTCGTAGATTTTGTTATTCTCGAAATAGAAGAAGATAGTAAAGTTCCCCTTATCTTAGGAAGACCTTTCCTCCATACTGCTGGTGCAGTAATTAGAGTAAAACAAAAACAACTCAATCTTGGAGTTGGCACTAAACGTGTGATTTTTCATATCGATTCTACGATGAAACATTCCTATTCTAACGATGATACATGTTTTAGCATTGATGTCATTGACAAGATCTTAGAAGAAGATTTTGATGCTCTTCTCGATGAAGGAACCAAAATCCTTTACTCCATCGGGGGAACTCCTCACTAAGATCAAGTCTTTGCTGAATTCAATGAATTCATGGCAATGACTATCGAATAAAACTCTGAATCTGATTCAGATAAAGAAGAAATACCATTAAAAAAATCACCTTCAATACTGATTATAAAATCAAGACATCTCTTAAAGAACCTCCTATGGATCTTGAACTCAAACACTCCTTGAACATCTAGAATATGTATTCTTGGAAAAACCTTCTTTTCTTCCTATGATCATATCATCTCAACTTTCTGAACAAAACAAAGATAAATTCGTATCTGTTCTTAAAAGACACAAGCAAGCCTTTGCTTGGAAAACAACAGACATTCCTAGTATTTGTCCGTCTTTCTGTAAACACAAAATACAACTCTTAGATTACAAGAAACCAGTTGTTCAAAAACAAAGACGATTAAATCCAAACATGCAAGAAGTTGTTAAAAAATATATCATTAAACTCCTCGATATTGGTATCATTTATCCAATTGTCGATAGCCCTTGGGTAAGTCTCATCCACTATGTACTAAAAAAGGTGGTATTACAGTAGTTGCAAACGAAAAAGATGAACTTGTCCCAACTAGAATCGTTACGGGTTGGCTAGTATGCATCGATTATCGTAAACTCAATGAAGCTACATCAAAAGGTTACTTTCCGTTGCGATTCATGGATCAAATACTAGAAAGACTCGGAGGAAATAAATACTTTTCTTTCCTTGATGTCTTTTCTGGATATTTTCAAATACCGATGTTTACTTACCCTTTCGAACCATACGCATACAGGTGTATGCCTTTTGGTTTACGCAATGCTCCCGCTACTTTCCAAAGGTGCATGTTGGCTATCTTTCATGACATGATCAAAGAATTTGTAGAAGTATTCATAGACGATTTCTCCGTCTTTGGAAACTCCTTCGATAACTGCCTAAACAGCCTCGATAAAATGCT
This sequence comes from Tanacetum coccineum, assembly GCA_026074375.1. Lineage (NCBI taxonomy): Eukaryota > Viridiplantae > Streptophyta > Magnoliopsida > Asterales > Asteraceae > Tanacetum > Tanacetum coccineum. Next base: position 69,245 of record BQNB010000919.1, on the reverse strand, counting down.
TCAACGCTGTAAGATGCAAATATTGTCCTTAATTGGGAAAAATGTCACTTTATCGTTAAAGAAGGAATTGTGCTTGGACACAAAGTGTCCAGAGCGGCCTTGAAGTTGACAAAGCAAAAATCAACATGATCTCTAAACTTCCACCCCTAATAATGTTAAAGGCATTAGAAGTTTTCTAGGACATGCCGGTTTCTACCGTCGTTTCATTAAAGACTTCTCAAAAATTACCCGTCCTTTAACCAACTTACTTGAAAAGGATACTCCATTCGAGTTTAATGATAAATGTCACAAAGCATTCAATTCATTAAAAGAAAAACTCACATACACTCTTGTAATCATGAGCCCAAATTGGAGATTTCCATTTGAGCTAATATGTGATGTAAGCGAATTCGTAGTTGGAGCAGTATTAGGTCAAAAAGATGGAAAACACTTTCACCCCATCTATTTATGCAAGTAAAACCCTCAATGCAGCTCAACAAAAATATACCGTTACTAAAAAAGAACTTATGGTTGTAGTCTTTGTATTTGATAATTTTCGACCATATCTGATATTATCCAAAACTATTGTCTATACAGATCACTCCTCTTTAAGACTCCTCTTCAAAATGCAAGATGCTAAGCCACGTATTATACGTTGGATACTGTTATTGCAAGAATTTGATACCCAAATAAAAGATAAAAAAGGTACAGAAAATGTTGCCGATGACCACTTATCTCGGATTGAAAATGCTGAGACAAGTAATGACAGTAATGTCGACGATAACTTTCCTAGAGAAACTCTAATGGAAATAACCACTAATGACACACCATGGTTCGCAGACTTTGCAAACTATTTGGTGGGTGATATTATACCTAAAGGAATGACGTACCAGTTAAAGAACAAATTTTTCTCTGACCTCAAAAACTATTTTTGGGGAGATCCTTATCTTTTCAAAGTATGTTCAGATGGTATGATTAAACGCTGTGTCTCAGGACCAGAAACTCGTACCATTCTTGATCAATGTCACTATGGACCTACTGGTGGACATTATGGACCAAACGCCATAGCTAAAAAAGTCTTAGACTCAGGCTTTTACTGGCCAATAATCATTAAAGAAGCTCATACTCTAGTTCACTTTTACGAAGCATGTCAAAAAAAGGAAATATATCCAATTGTGACGAAATGCCCTTAAATAGCATTCAAGTATGCGAAGTATTTGACATATGGGGTATTGACTTTATGGGACCATTTTCGAAATCATACAAATTCGAATACACACTAGTTGCTATATACTATGTATCTAAATGGGCCGAAGCTCAAGCTCTTCCAACTAATGATGCCAGAGTTGTTATTTCATTTCTGAAAAACTATTCTGCCATTTCGGTATGCCCAAAGCTCTCATAAGCGACCGAGGAACTCATTTATGCAATAAGATAATGGAAAAAACATGAAAGATATGGAGTTAACCACCATTTTTCTATATTATATCATCTTCAAACGAGTAGTCAAGTTGAAAATACAAACAGAGCCCTTAAAAGAATTTTTGAAAAAACTGTGAAAGATAATCCCGCTATCTGGTCAAGAAAACTCGATGATGCTCTGTGGGCTTTCAGAACTGTTAGCATTAAAATATGTCGACTTATACGGAATTACATTAGTTTAGATATATTCAGATACGCAAGGACTAATAATGTCATTAGGTGATAGTTAGGCGTGCCATAGGCTATATATATTCCTTCTTTACTTCCAAGGAGGGGTGAGGATAATCATTTATATCTCATAAGTGTGTGTTTCCTTTATCTCTTTAAAAACACACACTCTTCCTTTTCCCTCTCTAAAAATATGGCTTTTTATTTTTTTATCCACCCCGACCTCCGGATTGTGTATTTTAGGCTAGAATATTTATGGGTAACAATTGGTATCAGAGCCATGTTTCGTTTTGGGTTGATGTTTTGCTTATTTCATGGTGTTATAAGCTGTTT
>BQNB010000919.1:30552-61751 GCA_026074375.1 Tanacetum coccineum | reverse complement strand
GTTATCATCTTCTTCCTTGGTACAGTTAAGGTTTTTCATTCATATGATTTCATTTTAGTGATGTTTAACCAATATTAAACACGAAATGTTGATCGTTGAGGGATCGTGATTCTCATGGACGAAACCAGGGGGTGTCCCGGGAGGTCCCGAGAAACCTATGAATTTTTGTGGCGTAGTGTTAATTTTGTTAAAAAAACCTCGATTTTTGTTCAATGCATCCGGTCCTAAAAAATTATGTTTGTAGTATTGTTTAGTTTATTGTAAGTGCACCTGGTCGTTTTGTGTCCTGGTTCCGCCCCTGCCGATTCTAATGAGGGTAGTTATAAGACCCGCGAACATCGAAGTCAAAACGCGAAAAACCCAAAACAAGTCGAAAGTTAATGTATGATGTTAAACCTTTAAACCACTTGATGTTATGAACAAATCACGTAACCCTTGGTTATTCTAATCGCGTGACAAGAATCAAACCGCTAAGAAAAAATCGCTTGATTAACTAAGCTCAAATCGCATGAGTGTTTTATCAAACCGCCTGAACATATACTCAAATCGCATTGGAAAGAAACTCACTGTCAAACTAATAACATCAAATATTGATATTTTCCATATCAAAATCTCATGTTTATTCCCTTGTTTTATATTGCTTTATTATTGATTTGATACTTAAAACGTTCATATTTATATTTACAGGATAAAAAATGCATTGGAACGAAATGACGTGAAGAATTGATGCTTCTACTAAAGAAATATATATGAAGTTATTCACTTGTGATTTGGAGTTATTATGAAGGGCTCGTGAAAGAATTATGTGAAGAAACGAAGTCAAAAATTTAAAGAAATGTTCCGGAAGTGAGCTCTAGTATTTTGACCATAACTTCTTCATACTAACTCATTTGAAGTTGATTTAAGCGGAAATGGATTGAGGAAAGTGATATCTACAACTTTCGTGTTTTGGGTTATTGCCAGATCATAGCTGAAGAGTCATAATTTAGTAATAACTTCAAACTTGCTGCAGGGTTACGCAATAACCAAACACTTCAGTTACGCCATAACCTCTTCAGTCACGCCATAACCAAATACATCAGTTACGCCATAAACCTGCCACGTCATGGTTACGACGTAACCAAACGCATGAGTTACGCTGTAACCAATTCGAAACCTATAAATAAAGGCCGAATTCAGCCCAAATACTCATCCCTTCTTCCTCCCATCTGAGGGGGCGACTGGGACATCACCCCAAGTCATTTTCAGCACTCACCAGCCGTTCTAAAAGAGAGAATCCAGTCCTGATCATCATCATCATACTAGTTTGGTTCGAGTATCATGTTTTCATTACTTTCATTAATTGATATTGATATTGATTTTATGAATACGAGTTTCTGCTAAGCTTTTCTTATTAATTATCATTATGATTCATTTATTTCTTGTTAATTCTTGGTATCTATCTGGTTATAATACTTTGATCATAAAAATGCCAAATATGATGCTCGCTTACCATGACCAGTGGACAAAATTCCGGGTACTATGACCAGTGTGGTCAGGATTCCACGAGATAAGTGAGGATTAGATGACCATTCAATCCTAGCCTTTCCAACTAGTAGAATAATTTGAATCATTAAGTTAATTAAGAAGTAATTAGGATTGAACTTTCTTCCCTTCAATCTTACTTAGATTATCTCAATTAAAGTTTTCATGTTCTCAAATCCAAACACGATAATTTAAATTGATTTCTAGTTTAATAGTAGATAGCCTCGTTTTAGAAGCCTTACACATAGCTCTTTGGGTCGACCTCAGACTTATCCCAAGTATACTGCACGCGACCGGGTACACTACTCGTTAGTGTGTATATAGATCTTAAGTGGTTCGTAGTTTATAAATTTGAAACCTAATCTATTTACAAGAAAATACGCATCTGTCGTTAACCTTCGTAAAGCGGTAAATGTAGAGTGTAAAACCTAAAAATCTTAACAAGTATAAAATTACCAAAATACCCCTAATGCAAGAAAATTACATAAAAGCATGCATAAATTTCATAGTAATTCTAGAAATTATAAAAATACAACATATGACAATTATGAAATTTATGTAAGATTAAAATACCTTATATTTTGTAAGAAAAATAATAAATATTTATGTATATATACTTTATGCCGAATTAATTTTATTTATTTAATTATACTTTACAAATTAAATAAAATAAATTAAGATAATTACAAAATATATTGGCAAGATTAAAAATCTGATTTAGTCATTTTGAAAGCCCATAAATTCTTGGGTGTGAACGGGGTCATGTTTCTTTATCGTGTGACCCTTAGTTCTCGACTAGATCGCAACATCATCGCAGTGGATGCGGTGGAAATCAGGTGTGCAAAACAGATGAGATGGGTGTCGTCTTGATCAGAATGAGACAACAGTGAAGATGGTGTAAATTCCTGCGTGAATGGGAGTGTGTGCCAGAAGACATGTTCGATTAGGTAAAGTTATAGGATATTAAATAAAGAAGTAAATAGGTTATAAATACGTGTGCAGTTGGTGCAAACGGGCAAAAACAAAAAATGTGATGTAATGTCTTAATTTGACAATATGCAACAAAATAAGTGAGGTTGAAATTAAATGTTAGCTTATGTTACAAAAATGCAGACTTCCCTTATATAAATGGTTGTTTGTTATAGTTCGAAATGATGTGCTTTATGATACCACGGACAATGGTATTAACGAGGATTGGAGCCTGCGTTTCGCTGCGGGTTGCTTGATCCTATGCTGTTTTAGCACGTGAGCAAGTATTTAACGTAGACACTTGGTGCATTAGAAGTTTCTGTTCACGTTTACAGGGTAGAGGGTTTGCTGAGTATCAGCTATTTTTAAAATAAAATTGCTAGTGTAGTTATAATGTTTGTTAGAGCTAAATTGTACTTAGTTGATTACAAAAGTTTGTAGCCTGTGTTGCTAACGTTTTACTTGGCTAGTCTGCTTTTTTTCTTATGCTTTTGAAATGCGATGTTGTGTAGAAGAAGATCTTTTTGCTGGAGTCCTTTTCTTGTGGTGAATGCTGGTTTTGTTTGTGAGTGACGTGGCTGTTGTTTTGTGAAAAAAGAATTGTTATGAAAACAAAAAGTTAACAAAGTCATAGAAGGAAGCTAATGTTTTTGTACCTAAACCAGTTGTTTCAGTTTTGAAGGTTGGTCGAGCAGCTGTGACGATAGTTTCTGCTACTTGTCTTATTACATCGACTGGCGGGAGTTCTGAGGAAATGCTATGGTTATTTTCTAGAATGCAAGGTGTTTTAGATATTTCTTTGATGTAGCATATTGTACCAAATAAGAAGCTAAAGTTTTTGGCCATTTCAAGTGGTTCTTCATAATTAAAGTAAGTGAGTGTTTAACTATGTCCATAAAAAGAAAAACAATAGTCAAATATCAATAATGGTTGTTCCAGCTTCTGGAAAGAAAGAAAGTATCTGATCTCAAGTCTTCATATGGAATGTATGTGAGGTAGGGTCTTTTGGTCCTCATAAGAAGATGATTTGCGGAAGTTAGTGTCTCATATGCCATTTGTCTATATTAGAGGATAGTCCCTTGCTCTTAGTTGTGCAATTGTGGCTGTAAAAAACAATGGCCGTGGTTACCGCAGTATTGATGAAATTACCTGAGGCGCTCTAACTCGCCAGAACGGCAAGACATGTTATATACTCATTATCGTAGGTTCGATGAATGAGACTATATGATGGCTATGAGATTAACAAGGTGTTGGGGAAGTGATAAATGTGGTTCAGGAGTAGGTTCCATAATCCATGAAGAGCTGACACTTTAGGGCGGGGCAGCCTATGCCAAAAAAATGTGGGAGTTATATCAAGTAGAATCAGATGAAGGAAAAGGAGAGGGTGTTAATTTAGGGGTGGGAAATTTTTTAAATTGTATGGACCGGTGGCAATACAGATGTATGGAGAAGGAGAACGGATGCTGGGGTGGTTGGGAATTTAAATACCTAAGGTAACTAGTATTAGCCACGAGTTACGCAGCGGATAGGAACCTATTAAAAGCATATGGTTTAACCAAAACAAAAGGTAAATAGAAACGCGTACCTTTTGATAATTTGATCAAGAAAACGGAAACTAGCAACAAAAATAATTTGCCTTCAACGGTTGCTCACACAAAACAACGTCAACTGAACACGTTAATTGTCTAGACTTAAACTCACGTCCAAACACCTAGTTTTTACATTTCAAGGATCGTAAAACCAATCAAACAAACCTTTAGCTATGTTTTTAAACCGAAAATCCCAAACCTTAAAAAAGATTTCCCCCTAAATCGATATAACCCGAAATCAAGAAACCAAAGTCGTGCAATGTTTACCCTTGTTGTCACCTTGAGAAAAATTAAAAGTAAATAAAAAAGACCATATCCTAAAACCTGCTGTGAAATACTAGTATTTGTGGGATACCTCAATCGGCCACCTTTAAAACCCTTCTAAAGGATAACCGAAAATCAACAAGCAATAATGAAAAACCGAAACCTTCACTAAACAATTTTCGGTGGACTTTATGGGTGGGGGAGAATAGGAAAACGAATTCAAATAAGGTTTTTAAAGCTGTGATATCTCTGTATAAAGTGCTAAGGAATATGGGGATTAAATAGCCACCCAATCCTATTTAAAAATGAGTAGTGAGAGCTCTTAATGGGAATAGGGGTATTTATAATGTCTCAACCCTAGTTGGGATATGCTTAGGAAACAAGTTATAAACTTATCACAACTCTCCTTACTTATACTTATCCAAAACCGGCCCTTATCACCCATAAGTTATTCCAAACCGAACCTGGAATCTTTATGAGAACCTTCTACTCGATCTTCAACTTTAAGACATGAAACAATTTAATGTCTTAATTGGTTTTAATCCATTTGGTTTATATCGTGAAGTATAAAATATATTCTCCGTGTATTAACGTGTGTGCCCCTAATAGGCTCACATATTCGTAATGTATTCATGCTATCCGACTACCATAATCTAACAGCTCCCATTTGGGAGTTGGAGTGACACCTAACACTCATACCTATAATTGGCAAAGTCTAGCAACCAACACAATTATTTTTTCATTAGGAATATTATGAGATAAGAGTTTCAAAAATCATCTCAGCTATTTAATGGTTATAAATTTCTTGCTTTATAATCATCCTTTTGTTACAGATACCGTTAAACCATGGATATGGATCCTAAGTCATTCCATATAGTTTAACATTATGTTTCTCGTTATAGAAATAATTCAGATATACCAAATGTAATCAAGAATCATCTTGCATTACCCTTTGGGAACGGGCATTCATTTATCTGATTAAATCTGGAGAGGGCCAAATGGTATCTTTTTGCACATATCAAGTGGAGGAACAAATCCTTTATTGACTACAAGTGTTGTGGATGCTGCTTCACATACACTCCGAAAAATAGCTTTTATAACTACCTTGTTTCAGGACAGCGTTTGGCTATAATCACAAAGTGAGATCCACACATACAGAACTTGCTTGCATCTCAAGTTTAAGGACAATTTTATAAACCATTTTCGATATTTCACTCATGACATGGATCCAAAAGTAAATGATCGAAGGTTGGGGTATCCAATATGCATCCATTGTGAATACATATGAGTTTGGTGGGAACAATCCATATATTCACATAATATAACCAACACTCACATTTGCCTTACATAACAATATTCTCATATTGTTAACTGACAATGGACATATTTAGAATGATGAATCATTCATGGATTAAACATGCAAATATAGAATAACAGTTGTTATATGAATGAAAACAAATCCCAAGTATCTTTATTCATCAGAAATTAAAACTGTCTTACAATTCCAAAATTATCCAAATACTAATCAAACACAGAGTTACATGAAACTACTAGCTGGCAACAATCCGATATTCCTAGTTAATTCAGAATGCTTAGGGAATGCCAAAGCCTTTGTGAAAGGGTCAGCTAAATTATCATCTGTGTCAATCTTTTCTATCTTTACATCACCCATCTTAATGGTCTCGCGAAGATAGTGAACTTTTGCGCGAAAATGTCTTGCACCTTTAGTGACTCCATCATCTTTCGCTATTGCTATGGCTCCAGTATTATCACAATACATACTTATGGGTTCTTCAATTGTGGGAACAATGCCAAGCCCAGAAATGAATTTACGAATCCATACAGCCTCTTTCGATGCATCAAAAGCAGCGATATATTCAGCATCTGTAGATGAGGTTGCAAAAATACTTTGTTTTGTACTTTTCCAGTCAACAGCACCTCCATTTAGAACGAACACATATCCAGTCTGCGACTTTAGGTTGTCAGCATCCGTCAGATATCCAGCATCAGTGTAGCAAGAAACTCTGAGCTGTCGTTTCAAATTACCTCCATATACCAGAAACATATCCTTAGTATTGCGAAGATACTTAAGAATATTTTTAACAGCAGTCCAGTGTTCTTCACCCGGATTCTGTTGAAATCGGCTTGTCATGTTTTGTGCAAACGCAACATCAGGACGAGTACATCTCACAGCATACATAATAGATCCTATAGCCGAAGCGTAGGGAATATTCTGCATGCGCTGTTTCTCAGCAGGCGTTGAAGCACCTTGTGACTTACTCAATTTAAGCTTTTCTTGCATTGGGATCGTTCCACGCTTGGAATTTTCCATAAAATCTTTTAAGATTTTCTCAAGGTAACACTTTGACTATAAACCAATTACCGCTTTGACCTATCACGGTAGATCTTGATTCCAAGAATATATGCAGCATCCCCTAAATCTTTCTTAGCAAAAACTTCTTCTAAGATTGGATTTACATTCTTGTACATTGGAATGTTGTTTCCCATGAGTAATATGTCATCGACATATAGAATTAGGATAGCGACATAACTCCCACTAGCTTTCAGGTATACACATGGCTCATCAGGATTTTGATTGAAACCGAATTTCTTGATTTCATCTCAAATCGCTTATTTATTGCCTTGATGCTGCTTAAGTTCCATAAAATGGAACGCTTAGTTTGCATACATTTTGGTTAGGATATTTTGGATTCACAAATACCTAGGTTGTTCCATATAGACATCTTCAGAAAGATGTCCATTGAGGAGGGGGTCTTTGTCATCCATTTGCCATTTCTCATAGTCCATAGTACGCGGCTATAGCTATGAGGAATCCTTATGCTTAATGTATGCAACAGCGAGAAAAGGGTTTCTTCATATCACACGGAGGATTGAGTGAAGCCCTTTGCTACAAGACGAGCTTTAAAGATGTATATTGCACCATCCATGTCAGTCTTTTTTTTGAAAAGCCACTTGCTACCAACGGTTCTAGCATTGGGAGGAAGCTCAACTAAGACCCATACATCGTTGTCTTTCATGGATTGCATTTCCACATTCATCGCATCAAGCCATTTCTTGGTTCAGAATCCAGCCAATGCAGCTTTATAGTTAGAGGGTTCACCAAGATCCCCCTAACTTGTTCCTCCGTATCGATGTATTAAACACATCGATTCCTGTGGGATGTCGTGTCCTGTGGACCTTTACGAATGGGATTTGATATCCACTTTGAGGTTCATCTATTTCTAGATCATCCTCGTTCATGATTTAAGCTAGTGTTTCAGATAAGGATTTGTATCTTCTTCTTGAATTCAGTTCAGATCTTCCACCCTCACCACTATGCTTTCAGATCCAAGAGCTTAGACTCAAAGAAAACTCAGCATTCCGAGCAAAACAAATACTTTGTTTCTCAGATGGGCTGTCAGAAAAGAATATCTCATTGTTTTCCTTTGGGTATCCTTTGAAGATTCACTTAAAAGATCTAGGGGGGGTCAAAGTTTGTCAGGTTTGGTAAGTGTGTCTGCTTAAAAACGCTCACAAAACCCCAGACTACTTAAGTAAGACAGCTTAGGGGTTGCCCATGCCATATTTTGTATGGTGTCTTATCATCCTTCTTAGTTGGAACCATGTTGAGAATGCGTGCAGCAGTCTCAAGGGCATAATCCCAAAAGGACTTTGGTAGAGTAGTTTGACTCTCATTGAATCGATACCATGTCTAAGCAGTGTTCGTTTTCTCCTCTCTGACATCCATTGTTTTGTGGCGTTTTGGGAGGAGTGCGATGGGCATAATCCCATGCTCCTTTGATGATCCAAAAACTCTTGACACTCATATATTCACCTCCAACGATCAGAACGTAGTGATTTAATCGGTCTTTCCCGAGTGGTTTTCTACTTCCTTTTTGAAATACCTTAAAGAAGGTTTCAAACACTTCTTGTTTTGTTTCAGAAAGTATTAACTAACCATTAACGACTGAGTTCGTCAGTGAAGTGACGAGGTAGCCTTGCTCTTTGTCTTGACAATATTCTAATGGGCCACATACATGGGTGTGGTATAGTCCAAGTAGATCTTTAGCTTTCCATTGATGTGAATAGGGTTTTCTAGCCATCTTTCCAGACAAGCATGAAACACATTTTTCTAATGATCAATGTAATAGAATTGAGAAGTCAATCATGTTGAACTTTTTAATGCGTTTCTTGCCTAATGGTCCAAGACGACAGTGCCATTACGAGAGAAGGAGTCTAAATATAATTTTGGCTTTTTATTAGGTAATTACATACATAGAACTACGTTTTGTATATAGATCAAGACACTATCAATTTCAAAATGTATCCGTGAAAGCCATAAAATAAACTAGATTATTCCTTTGAAACTGAATATAACATGGTTATCATCAAAACGATTAATAATATTCATCGTCAAACAATACGCGAAACTGATTAACCCCTACCTTAGTAATAGAGGGAGCATAATGACAATTGTTCAAGATTATAAAACTATTCCAACTAGGGAGTCTAAATGTTAAGTTCCAATTGCTTCAACGGCTCGCACCGAAAGTCCATCGCCACACGTTACAGACTCAAAGCCATGGTTTCAGCTTCCTACTTCCCCGTAGTCCCTGAGTAGTAATACAAATATGAGTACCACAACTAGTGTCATAAATCCAAGATTTACTAGGGAAAGAGTAGAGTTCTATGGTGAAAATACCTGAAGCGCTAGCTCCCTGAGATAGCTTCTTCTTTTTCATCACTCTACTTGGTGAGATACACGGGATAGTTCCTTCTCTAGTGCCCAACTTCACCACATTTGGTGGCAAAATGGGTCCTGTGCTAGGTATCTTCTTTGGGTGGTGGGAGGAGTCTTAGGTTTAAGAGCAAATGGAACATTGTTTTGAGCATAGCCTATCTTGTTCTTTCCTTTACCTTAACCCCCTTTACCAGCTTTGTGCCGGTTTAATTCTTTTGGTTTTTTCTGAAACCTTCCTGCTTAGTATTGCATGAAGTGCATGATATCATTCTTTCTTTGGCAGCGCTTCTCATGCAGCTTAAGCATGGAATGTAGTTTCATTCATGGGTTTCCCCATGCGTGCATATTGAAAATTCTGCATGAAGTGAGGGTTAAAATCCTTATTGGAGAGAGACTAAGATAAGACTCACTGCCAAGGTTTTGACCAATGGTGACGAGTGCTCCAAGTTGTCAATGTAGCCCTTCTCTTTAGAACATTGGTGCTAACAGATTGACTTCCTCCTGTTGCAAGTGGTGAAATTCTCTCACAGTCTGCAGAAGTTCTGTTCAGCTTGTTTGGAAAAACATAGCTTTTAGTTCCTGGCGCATGTCATTAAGCACCAAGATGAGCTGCTTTCATTGGATATCTAGGTCCATGGATAACAGCATGGAGCCAGCAACTTCCCTTTGGCCTTTAACCATGCAGCATGAGCTGCAAGGTCTCAGGAGGAATTTGGTTATTCCAGGTTGTTCAACTAGTGCAAACAGGAATAGGAGGCTCAAGGTAATATTCCTTATTTCAGTTGAAAGTACAAACGTAGTGTGTCTGTACCAATCAATTGAAGTTGGGTCCAGTGAGTTTTTGTTTCTTCGAAGAAACTCCTGAATTACCGTAATTGTTTCCGACTGCAGGAGTAAATCTACAATAAAAGTTCAAACAATTAGTATTTTCGATAATTAAATTTTTAATAGAATTACTACCAATTAATTTACTAATTAAGACTAGATTCCTCAACTGCTAGTCCCACTTTGTTGCCCAAGGTATGCAGGATGTAAACAGGTGGGGCAAAGAGGTAAGCGTCGAGCGTTATTTGATTTTAATGGCACACTCTTAGATTTTATGATACTGGGCAAACATTAGTCAGCATGTAGTAATGTTAAGAGCATGTTTAGTATCATCTTATGCCTCGGGTCCAGGGTCTGACCAAGAGACTCGAATTAAGTCGACCAAACGAGAACTTGTGAAAATCGTCAAAGGTCTGACCAGTAGGCGAATTTCACCATGGGTTGGTATGGGTCCAGGGTCTGACAAAGAGACTCAAACCAAGTGCACGTGTTCTACGATTGGGTGGCCTAGACTTAAATTTTCTAGGGGTATTCACATAAATGTATCAAAACATGTACAAAGAAGCATGTAAACAACTTTGTAACACTGATTTAAAAACTTTTAACAATGACACTGTAGTGATATGCCATGGTTCACGGTAACTCCAATCGAACTCGCAAAGAAGCGGAGAAACAGGTCAGCGCGAAGCGTATTAAAAACCTTATTTCTTTAGGGCTTACGTAAAACAAAACCAGCCTTAAACTTCTCTTATAGTCGTTCAAGTGGATGAGCCGTATCTCCCATGATGTCCATCTGCGTCCAGTTTTTTATTCATGACACAAGTTTCACTTAGTTCTTGTCTATTAATTTTCACAAACACAGTTTTCCACGAACACCCAAAATGGTTGGTCACCGATGAGCATCGCATTAGGCGATGTAAAATTAATAGACTAAATTAACATCATCTTTGTATTATAGGCCTATCTAATTAGGCGCTGTAAACACTTTAGAATTAATATCATGACCATACTAAGTTCATAATTTAAAAGATGACATTAAGCATACAAGTATACTGTAAAATAAGTTACTCTCGCGAGTCTTCCCCAAATGGAGAACCATAAGACCCTCACTAGGTTTTTTGCTAAAGTGCCTAGTTCGCCCCATTCACCACATATTGTGATTGGGTGGGTCTTATAGCCGGAATAGGCAATTAATTAAAAAGGATTCTTGCAAGCTAAATTAACAATCTTAATTTTCCTTTTTAACCTATATTAACTTTTAATAGTTTTCAAGATCAATATCTACTTATTTTATTTATCTTATGGCAAGAATCTAAATATTGTTGTCATATTTTTCTAGTAAAACATAAATAAAATTTCAAACGCAGCAGATCATAGACTATGTTTTAATAATAGGCATGTAAACTAGGCGTATAATTAAAACAAAACGTGTAACCCATAAAATACATTACGAATATGTGAGCCTATTGGGGGCACACACGTTAATACACGGAGAATGTATTTTCATACTTCACAAATAATAAACCAAGGACTAGAATGAACAAAACCCGAACTCTAAGGACTAAACCAATGTGACCGGTTCCAAGGAGGGTTTAGGAAGGGTGTTTGTTCGAAGGAGAACAAGGAATGGGAGGTATTGTGATAGGACTAGGACTTGTCTCCTAGTTGAACCAAGCTAGGGATAAAGGGCTATAAATACCCCTCATCCCATAGCTCATTGATATGCGATTCACTATCAAATCCTCCATCAGAAATTCGTTTGTTCTTTGTCCTTTGTTCCGGCCGAGTTCAACAGAAACGATCAAAAGTTTGTATGATTTTTGGTGTTAGCTTTTCACCACATTCGATTTAACTTCAAGGTGTAATCGATCCTCACTTGTTTTCTTCCTAGCTCGACATAACAAGTATATGCACGTGGTGATTGTGGGTCAAAGGTTAAACCCCAAATAGAGTTTCGGGTTATTGGTTTCTGTCCCAACAGAATTCGGTTAGGTTAGGGTTTTATAAACCCAAATTCGGTACTAGTTCTACCGATTACAAGTCAAGGGTTTTGTGTGGAATTCGGTTATAATACAAGAGTTGTTAGTTTGTGAAGTTAAGCCTAGCAAGCTTAATACGTTCGGTTGACGTGATTGTATGAGCAACCGTAGAGGCAATTACTTTAATTGCTTGTTTCGTTTTCTTGATCAAATTATCAAAGAGGTACGCGTTTCTTTTACTTCTTGTTTAAGTGTTAACCATATGCTATCACTAGATCCATATCCGCTGCGTACTCGTGGCTAAACTAGTTACCTAGGTATTTAAATCCCAACAATAATAGCATTAGAGTTCCAAATTTAATACTACCAAGGGGATGAACTCGTGCGTCGTGACTAATGCAATAACTTTCAACCTTAAAGAAAAAAGGTTTTTAGGGTGAAAAAAAAGGTCTCAGGAATTTTTATTAGATGATAAAACAGATTAGTTGGCTTAATCTCCACATGTTGTGAGCATAGGTATATTAGAGTTAAGGTTATACATATGTAGCTTATAAATATTAATTAATAATAAAGTTATATACATACGCGTTTACTTTACTATTGATCAATAATAAAGTAGATATAATTAAAGGATATTGATTTGCTTTTATTGATTGCTCGATTACAATTGATAATAGTCAACCTATATATAGGATACAAAGGAACATTCTAGACTATGGGCTCGGGCCAATGGGCCGACTACACAAAATATACAATATAATATCTACTTTAATACGCCCTCGCAGTTAGAGCGGGAGATTTGCAGACGCTCAAATTGGATCTGAAATCAGCAAACAACGGGTATGGGAGTCCTTTTGTGAAGATATTTGCGTACTGAAATCGAGAAGGGACATGAAGAACTCGAAAAAGACCTGCTGCTACTTTGTCACGAAGAAAATGAATGTCAATCTCTATATGCTTGGTGCGTTGATGTTGTAGAGGGTTTGCAGACATGTATACAGCACTGACATTATCACAGTAGACCAAGGTCGCTGTGAAAAGTGGGGTATGAAGCTCACGAAGGAGGTTGCGAATCCAAGATGTCTCAGCTACAGCATTCGCAACCTTGCGGTATTCAGCCTCAGCACTAAAACGAGACAACGTGTCCTGACGTTTGGAGGACCACGTCAGGAGGTTGTCACCAAGAAAAACACAGTATCCAGAAGTAGGTCGGCGCGTAGCCGGACAACCTGCCAAGTCAGCATCAGAGTATGCAATAAGCTGTGATGTAGTAGACTGAAATAGCTGTAATCCAAGATCAATGGTTCCTCAAAGATAACAAAGAACACGTTTCATAGCATTAAGGTGTGGCTCTCGAGGATCATGCATGTAAAGACATAACTGTTGAACTGTATATGACAAATCAGGCCGGGTAAAAGTGAGGTACTGAAGTGATCCGGCAAGACTGCGATATAAAGTAGGATCAGTGACCGATGATCCTTCAGGTCCAAGCTTCTTCTCGGTGTCAATTGAGGTCCTGCAAGGATTACAATTAAGCATCTGTGCTTGCTCAAGAATCTCGGTAGCATATTTTGTTTGAGATAAAAATATGCCAGAGGTAGTACGCGTGGCAGATATACCGAGAAAATAGTTAAGTGGGCAAAGGTCTGTCATAGCAAACTCCGCATGTAGTAAAGAGATGATTCGTTGCAGGAGTGAAGTAGAAGAAGCTGTAAGAATGATATCATCCACGTATAGTAGTAAGTAAGCTGTGTCTGGCCCCTTGTGAAAGATGAAAAGAGATGAGTCAGTTTTGCTGTGATAGAAACCGGCTCGAATAACATAGCTAGAAAATCATTGAAACTAAGCTCGGGGGGCCTGCTTAAGGCCATAAAGCAACTTTTGCAGAAGGCAAACATAATCAGAATAAAAAAAAAAAAAAAAACAATAAAAAACCAAAAAAAAAAATGAGCTGAATCAGTAAATCCTGGTGGCTGGTGCATGTAAACTGTCTCTTTAAGATAGTCGTGAAGAAATGCATTCTTCACGTCTAACTGATGAATAGGCCATTGTCGAGAAACTGCAAGGCTAAGAATAGTCCGTATGGTAGCAGGTTTGACAACAAGGCTAAATGTCTCATCGCAGTCGATGCCTTGTTGTTGACTATGACCATTTGCAACTAGTCGAGCTTTTGTACGATTAAGGAACCAGTCCGTATTATATACTGAACGGGTCCTTTTAAATCGGTTACATAGCTCGCTAGTTGCAAATGGTCGTAGTCAACAACAAGGCATCGACTGCGACTGGGACATTACGCCTGTTGTCAAACCTGCTACCATACGGACTGTTCTTAGCCTTGCAGTTTCTCGACAATGGCCTATTCATCAGTTAGACGTGAAGAATGCATTTCTTCACGACCATCTTAAAGAGACAGTTTACATGCACCAGCCACCAGGATTTACTGATTCAGCTCATTCTGATTATGTTTGCCTTCTGCAAAAGTCGCTTTATGGCCTTAAGCAGGCCCCCCGAGCTTGGTTTCAATGATTTTCTAGCTATGTTATTCGAGCCGGTTTCTATCACAGCAAAACTGACTCATCTCTTTTCATCTTTCACAAGGGGCCAGACACAGCTTACTTACTACTATACGTGGATGATATCATTCTTACAGCTTCTTCTACTTCACTCCTGCAACGTATCATCTCTTTACTACATGCGGAGTTTGCTATGACAGACCTTGGCCCACTTAACTATTTTCTCGGTATATCTGCCACGCGTACTACCTCTGGCATATTCTTGTCTCAAACAAAATATGCTACCGAGATTCTTGAGCAAGCACAGATGCTTAATTGTAATCCTTGCAGGACCCCAATTGACACCGAGAAGAAGCTTGGACCTGAAGGATCACCGGTCACTGATCCTACTTTATATCGCAGTCTTGCCGGATCACTTCAGTACCTCACTTTTACCCGGCCTGATTTGTCATATGCAGTTCAACAGTTATGTCTTTACATGCATGATCCTCGAGAGCCACACCTTAATGCTATGAAACGTGTTCTTTGTTATCTTCGAGGAACCACTGATCTTGGATTACAACTATTTCAGTCTACTACATACAGACTTATTGCTTTACTCTTGATGCTGACTCTGGAGGTTCTCGGCCTAACGGCCGACCTACTTCTGGATACTGTGTTTTTCTTGGTGACAACCTCCTGACGTTGGTCCTCCAAACGTCAGGACACGTTGTCTCGTTTTAGTGCTGAGGTTGAATACCGCAAGGTTGCGAATGCTGTAGCTGAGACATCTTGGATTCGCAACCTCCTTCGTGAGCTTCATACCCCACTTTTCACAACGACCTTGGTCTACTGTGATAATGTCAGTGCTGTATACATGTCTGCAAACCGCTACAACTATCAACGACCAAGCATATAGAGAGTGACATTCATTTTCTTCGGTTGACAAAAGTAGCGAAGGTCTTTTTCGAGTTCTTCATGTCCCTTCTCGATTTCAGTACGCAGATATCTTCACAAAAGGACTCCCATACCCGTTGTTTGCTGATTTCAGATCCAATTTGAGCGTCTGCAAATCTCCCGCTCCAACTGCGAGGGCGTATTAAAGTAGATATTATATTGTATATTTTGTGTAGTCGGCCCATTGGCCCGAGCCCATAGTCTAGAATGTTCCTTTGTATCCTATATATAGGTTGACTATTATCAATTGTAATCGAGCAATCAATAAAAGCAAATCAATATCCTTTAATTATATCTACTTTATTATTGATCAATAGTAAAGTAAACGCGTATGTATATAACTTTATTATTAATTAATATTTATAAGCTACATATGTATAACCTTAACTCTAATATACCTATGCTCACAACATGTGGAGATTAAGCCAACTAATCTGTTTTATCATCTAATAAAAATTGCCTGTGACTTTTTTTTTCAAATAAAACCTTTTTTCTTTAAGGTTGAAAGTTATTGCATTAGTCACGACGCACGAGTTCATCCCCTTGGTAGTATTAAATTTGGAACTCTAATGCTATTATTGTTGGGATTTAAATACCTAGGTAACTAGTTTAGCCACGAGTACGCAGCGGATATGGATCTGTGATAGCATATGGTTAACACTTTAAACAAGACGAGTAAAAAAAAGCGTACCCTCTTGATCAATTTGATCAAGAAAACGAAACAAGCAATTAAAGTAATTGCCTCTACGGTTGCTCACACAATCACGTCAACCGAATGTATTAAGCTTGCTAGGTTTAACTCCACAAACTAACAACCTTTGTATTATAACCGAATACCACACAAAACCCTTGACTTGTAATCGGAAATTAACTAGTACCGAATTAGGGTTTACAAAACCCTAATACAACCGAATTCTGTTGGGACAGAAATCAATAACCCGAAACTCTATTTAGGGTTTAACCTTTGACCCACAATCACCACGTGCATATACTTGTTATGTCGAGCTAGGAAGAAAACAAGTGAGGATCGATTACACCTTGAAGTTAAATCGAATATGGTGAAAAGCTAACACCGAAAATCATACAAACTTTTGATTGTTTCTGTTGAACTCGGCTGGAACAAAGGACAAAGAACAAACGAATTTCTGATGAAGGATTTGATAGTGAATCGCCTATGAATGTGCTATGGGATGAGGGGTATTTATAACCCTTTATCCCTAGCTTGGTTCAACTAGGAGACAAGTCCTAGTCCTATCACAATACCTCCTATTCCTTGTTCTCCTTATTTAGCAATTCGAACAAACACCCTTCCTAAACCCTCCTTGGAACCGGTCATATTGGTTTAGCCCTTAGAGTTCGGGTTTTGTTCACTCTAGTCCTTGGTTTATTATTTGTGAAGTATGAAAATACATTCTCCGTGTATTAACGTATGTGCCCCCAATAGGCTCACATATTCGTAATGTATTCGTGCTATTCGACTACCTTAATCCAACACCGTCATCAAGTATTCGTAGTGACACAGCTTGATGATGCAAAAAACAAGAACGCATTACATATGGTTGCAAAGTTAGCCCCATTTCATCGACTTAATGTTGCAACCGGCGCTGCGTTGCAAATGCAGCGTGAACTTCAATGGTTTCAGGTACGTGACCATAGTAAATTCATAATAAAAGCCATGAGATGACAATGGATGGCGTACATCAGATATATCATCCAAGAATTTGGAAAATATTTTTAAAGATTTAAAGTTCAAAACCCTTTTTTAAGTTCAACAAGCAACTTATAAAGATAACCTGGTTTCAAACGTCACGCGATTGCCGTGATAGAGAAAATTCAAAATGGGTAAAAGTAAGCATTTTTGTCCGTATAAGAACATATTACTTCATTTTAGCCATAAAGAAGCCGGTTAGGTAAAACACAAATTCAACGAAAGTCGTTAATCATCTTATGATGTTAGCGAGATACAAAATGGTGTAGTTACTTCATTTTTCCTCTTAGTAATACAATCACATTTATGTGCAGGAAGTTGAAAAAATTATAGAGCCCTCATACAAAGAAGTTTTGAACACACAAGGAAAAACATCAAGAATGGTTTTCACCGAATCCCATGCAGAGTTACTCGAGAAAGGACAACAATGGATGAAAGATACAGCATCTTCATGTACCGTGGTTGATGCACTCGTAGTCATAATGGCATTTGCAGTTGCCTTTACTGTCCCGGGTGGAAACCAAGATAATGGCAAACCTTTGTTCCTAGATGACGGAAGCTTTATGCTTTTTATCGTTGCAGATGCCATTGCGTTATTCTCTTTATCTACTTCAGTATTAATGTTTTTAGGGATACTTACTTCACGATATGCAGAAGCTGTTGGCTGCAGCTGGTAATGAAGCTGAGTGGCTGAGGAATTTGATTTATGAAATTCCTTTGTGGCCTAAACCGATATCTACCATTTCTATCAGATGTGATAGTGCTGCTACCTTGGCTAAGGCTTATAGTCAAGTGTACAATGGCAAGTCTAGACACTTGGGTGTTAGACATAGCATGATTCGTGAGCTTATCATGAATGGTGTGATATCTGTGGAGTTTGTAAGAACTCAATTGAATTTAGCCGACCATTTAACCAAAGGGTTAGCAAGAGATCTCGTACGCAAGGCGGCTATTGGGATGGGTTTAAAGTCCACCTAATTAAATCCTTGTATCAAGATACCCAATTCCCATCTAACGAAATGTTATATGCTGAATTCAATGAGGAAAGCTTGATATCTTTGGATTGGAACACATAATTACATCATCCCACGGTATGTGTTCAGAACTGCAAGATAAAGGAGGTTGAAATTATATTTCTTAATGGTTTTTTGACAAATTGCATGTGCAGGTGCAAGAGTAAAAAACTACCTATATGAGCATGAAGTTTAGCTGCTTCAAGAAGCTTGGGACTTGGCTTTGATATGCTTATTGAAGGATAGGACACAAGCTAGTAAAACATAGTGTCAAGTAGAACATGTGAATGTGTAAACTGTTGTGTATATTATCTTCATGTATTCACTATGAATAGAAAGAGTTCAATCCTTTAGTGACACTCTGATATTCGAATATTTGAAATGCTAATGTACTAATGTGAAATTCAATCGTCTTGATATTTCATTTATGCATCAGTTTGTTGTTTGTTATGAGTTTGCTTTAAGTTAATCAAGATTACACTTAAATGGGGGAGGATTTTTGGTGATTTTGCGTCACCAATATGATTTAAGTGTAATGGATTGACTTGGTTGACCAATGTGTAATCATGATAAATGTTCTTCAAGTCGGGGTTGTGCGGAGTGCACACTTGTATGGCGTTATTATGATTATCATTCGGGGCGAAGCCCCGTATGACGGGGGTCCGGGGGCAGCGCCCTTGGTAGCAGGGTCCAAGGGGCGACAGCCCCTGACAGGGTCCAAGGATATAAAGTGCTATGTTAAAAAATGCACTTGGAAATAAAATTCCCGGATATGGACTTGTTTTTTTGGCCCCTTTTGTTTAACTGATTTGGTAGTTAAACTAACTGCTATGCAGTTATAACCGAAAAATCAGTTTTGTTGGTCATATATTCATCACAATCTCTGGTTCTGTTTTCATAACATCAAAAACACATTCTCGTTTCAAAATCTGAGTTTTATCCGATTTCAGATTTCGATAGAACCATCGAAATACTTCGATCTCAAAGTGTTTACACGACTCTCAGATTTCCGTGATCATAAATTCATAACAGAAGCTGACTTCCTTTACGCCTTGCCGAAAAGATTAACAATTGGACTTCTTTCTTTGTTCATGTCTTTAGCAGTGACATTGATTGCATTTAGTGCAGCTCTTGCGCTTCTGCTTCGAGATATAGTGACATGGATTGCAGCTCCACTTGTGATAGCAACGAGTATTCCTGTCTCTTTGTTTGGGTTGTTGCAGTTTCCTCTACTCGTAGAGCTAGTCCACTCGACATACGGGCATATTTCGTAAGCAAAATGAGCGAATGATTCATTAGCACATTTAAGTTATTTTTGTGTTTTGGGTGCCTTTGTAGGAGAATATGTTGCAATGAATTACTTATGTTTCTTGGGTACGTATGTTCCGAAAAGAAGATGTTGCAATGCATTTAATCTCAAGTACTTCGTAAAACTTTATTTGAAATGCCACAGTTGAGTTAAGAATGGTTTTGCACCAAGTTCCTCATTGCTTATTGTTTAAAGGCAATATTAAAGTTTGTCTAACATGCCTGAAAATGAAACTTCTTTTAAAAGTTTTAGCTTATGTAAGCTTATCAGCTCAGGCAATCAATAAGTTTTACTAAGACCTTCTTTAGCGCATGGAGGTAAAGATATACAATTCAAGTGAATTTCAAGTTTTCAACCCACTAATTATTATATACATGTACTAAAGGTGGGTTTAAACTACGTCGTTTTGACGCTGGGCTCTTTTTTTTTGCGCTGAGTATGGCCTGGTATTTCGGCCGTTATTTTTTGGCCGTGATCCATTTCGTGTGTTGTTCGATATTTACCTAGAACAACTCTCCAGAACCATCTTCATCCCCCATCCAAAAATTCCACAGGCCTCCCATCTCCGGAACACATTAGGATTCCTTTTGTTTCTGGATACTCGATCTATGCTAATGGATGATGGAGTTAAATAACAAAAATTCCGTTGGTATATTTGATTAAGTATATTTGCTTTTAGATAGTAAATTCAATATTTTTTCGATTCAATTTCTTTTTTAAAGATTTGTTCAGATGGTTCAATTTTGATGCTTGAATCATTATGTTTTACTCATAACTGATTTTGTAATAACAGTTTCTTTTTTAAATGTGTTCAAATATTCACTGATTCTTTATTTTGAAACAAGGTCAAAACTTTGAAACTCTGTAACGCGGAGTTAACTTGATGCAGATAGCTAAAGTAATTTATAGCGGATGCTGTGGGTCATAATTAAATTCAAGGTATGTGCTTAATCTACTTATGTTTGATATTAAAATTTGCTTAATTTATATACTACTATTATTTCCACCTTAATTAACTAGCAATTCATATGACCCGTGAGATAATTGTTGCACTTTAAAATTGAATATTTAAGGAATGAGGAAGTAGTTGAAGGGAAAATCATCCCGATTGAGAGTGTCTAAACTGAGGGAGACGGAAAGGGGAATTATCATAATCTGGTAAGGCTATTTCATATTAAGAAACTTTTTGGGATTTTGGTTTTGTATATTGTTTATGCCTTCATATGCGTTTATGAGCGCAGTTGGAGCGTCGCCTCATTTTCAATTTTGTTTTTCGGTTACTTGCTGATTAACTTAAGATTTTGTTGACAGATTGATCGTAAATGATTTTATAAGAGTTCAATTAAGCCACAACCAATTTAGAGTTCACATTGTGGTTTGTGGTTGCAGATTGACTACTACCTAAGTTACTCCATATTTAAGGTAAGAATTTATCTTACAAGTGGGGTGTTTTAATTCACGGTTTTTGGGTTTACATTCTTCTTAACAATATATGCCAATTACTTGAAACAAACACTACAACATTTACCATTTTTCCCAGCGACAAATCCGGGGAATCCCGGGCGACAAACGGAAAAGCTCGAAGGGGATACGTTCCCGGGCGACAACGCCGGACCCACATAATTTCAGTCAAACAATTAAGTGCCACGGTGGAGGGTTTTCCCGGGTGACATGTCGCCCGAGATAGTTATTTTATAAAATGAATAATTAATATTAATGTTTGATTAATTAATTAATTAGGGAGAATCCCGGGCGACATGTCGCCCAGGAAAGTGTTTCAAATAATTTAACTTTTCAACGATAGAAAGAATTTTGTCGTTTAGTGACATCTTTCCCGGGCGACATGTCGCCCGGGATAGTCCTGTAATACTTTTTGATTTATTTTCCCCGGCGACATGTCGCCCGAGATAGTCCTGCAATAAATTTTTGGTTTCACCTTTCCCGCCGAGAAAGGTCTGTAATTTTTTTTAGAACAGCCTACACAGCAGGCTATTTTCAGATTTTTTTTGAAATTTTTCGGGAAAAAATCTACTATTACTCAAACCTGTATAAAACCAATATAGAATATACCCAAATACATTACAACTTGTACCAAAAAACAATACGATCAACGCATTTGATATAATAAAGCTAAATACGTCCAAAATTCGAATAAACACAATATAGTCTACAAAACGGGTGACGAAGTCACAAAACTTGCATTATCCGCAAGATACAAGTCAATATTCACCTAGATAACATGTTCTAAACGTACGGGGAAACAAATGTTCACATAAGGGTCGCCAAAATAAACACTAACCCTAGTCAAACAAAGTCAACATTTTTCCCGGGCGTTGCCCGGGATAATTTAAAACACGTTAATTAACACTAATCACAACGCTTAAACATTCACGTGAATTAATTTTTTTAATTAAATCGTTTCCGGGCGACATGTCGCCCGGGAAAAATTGCCGCCAATATTTTTGTTATTTTTTTGGTCGCCCGGGAAAATATCTTCAAACTTTGACTAAAAAGTCTATCAAAATTTGTGCCACGTCGGACGAACTTTTGTCGTTTAGTGATGTTTCTCGAGCGACAATTGTCGCCCGGGAAAACTTCGTCGCCTGTTCTAGTTTTTCTTGTAGTGAAAGTTTAGATGTTGAATGGCCAAAAGTATGGAATTAGGCATTGTGTTTTGATTGTAAATAGGCAAAATAAAATTGTTAGTTAACCGATAAAAACTATTTGATATAGCAGCGTACATAGCAGACACTTTTTGTAGAGAGGTTTTGAATTGTTATGGGAAATAAAATTAAATGAACTTTGACATTTATAAAAGTATGTTAAATGGGGAATTGTTTTACGTCTTCATTTGCATCATCAGTTTTTTTAAGCGTTGTTTATAACTTTGCATTTGCTCTCATAAACTATGTTTGCGATCCGTTCATGATTGATTTGGAAATTTTGAAATATGTGCAGCGGATAATAGCTCAAGAGGCTCTCAACCATGAGTGGTTTCGTGAAGTTCCCCTTCCTAGGTCCAAAGATTTTTTACCCATTGTTCCTGCTCATCATGCACAGGACAGGTATTACAGTTGTTCGTTTATAACATGTGATACATATGGAAACCTTTTGTTATTGGAACTAATCATTTATACCAACTTATTTCACACGTGTAGGCAGGATAATGACGAGTCCCCGTCCCTAAGAGAAGCAACATCGCAAGGAATTGCTACATAGGCATGTACACAAGGTTCATGGGCATTTGAATCACTGTTAGACTACATAAAGGTATGAAATCTCATATATTATCATCTTCATCATATCAACACAACAAAATTATACCGCCATCTTCATCATATGAACACCAAAAAAGGAAGGGATATACACATCCTCCGTTAACCTAATTTGTAAGTTCATAACCTCAATTTATTTTTTATTATTTTGTTTGATCTTTTTCCACTTTGTTTGCAGGACTTATATTATAATTTAATGCTTAAGGTTACAAAGTTTTGAGTTGGAATTTGATGGCGGTTCGTGCTGAATTTGGAATGATTTGCCCTCTTCGGGGGAGTTGTAGGTATGTCGTTTAATTTTGTGGGATTGTAAAGTTCAAGGGTTTGTGTTTTATTTTGTGGGTGTTTGAAATTATGAGTTTTATTTTGTGATTGGGTGGCATAAAATAGGTTTGGGTAGATTGTGTTTAAGTTTGTGGTTTGTGAGATTTACGACAAAAGCCGTTAGTACTAGGCGATGTGTTGGTTAGGATGGTAATGGACTGTCGTTTGTCTATGGCTATGATGCTGAGTTGAGGTAAAATTTTGTTTTTCCCGCCGAAGCCGTTGGCATGGCTTTTGGTAAGGAATAGCTCACTTTCGTTGACATGTCACTTTTCTTGATGAATATGCTTGCTTTGTTGATGTTCTCGAACAAAGTATCATTGTAGCCACGTATGCTCCTCGGTCTTATTGTGGTCGTAGTTTTTTAAAAAGTGTTTACACGATTAGATTGCCACCAGTGCCCCGTTATTAACATAACTAACATATTTGTAACAAATTTTACAGGACGGGGATAGTCGTTCTAAGAAATGGGGTATAGATCAGCCAGCCGTTAATGTGTTGGCTACAAATGATAACGTACCCTTATCTGAAATTCGCTTTGATAAATGTCTTCAATGGCTAAAGAAATTTCTAACAGTGCCATTTGTTGTCCAAGAAAATGAGCTTATATGTAAGTACATTACTGTTTGGGTTTAGTACTTTTGAATATCAGTTGGACGACGTTGGTTCTTAACGTCTTATGTGTCTTGCAGCCGGAACTCATCTTTTGACACGAACTTCTGGCACTGGCTTTGGTTCTTCTACCAAAATGCTTCAAAATACCAAAGGAAACTGCCACACGGTTTCTGTGAATAGTTAATCAGATACATTCATAACCACCAAACATTCTACAACGCAGAACCGATGGTGAATTTAAAAACGGCCTCCTTGCAAGGACGGTTGTCTATCCGGTGTTGCTTCGAATGTTACGCAGGATCACATGCACACGAGTATGTTTAATGACTGTTAACAACGACACATAGTTCAGAAACTTGACTGTGCAAGTCTCATTTTTTTATATTGAAGTGTTACAATGCGTCGACATTACAGGCCTGCAAAAACAAATAGCGAACACCTCTAAAGCCGTTGTTGTCAACGACGGACTGGACCAGCTTACTGAGCGAGGTTTGTGAACTTATTTGTGTATGTTTTGCGACTCTCGCATATTACACGTAAGTTGTTCTTTAAATTATTTTTTTTGGCTAATTGACCTGATTAAAGGCACTATGAAATTGGACCCGAATCCTAAGACTTATTGCACCGTTAACTGACTGCCCACCTCACTTTCATGTTTCTGATTTTGTCAACTGCTGCCTTTATACAATATATCTGTGCTGTGAAATTACATTCATGCTCTACAATAAAATGCAATGATGGGCTACGCCATTTTTTAGCGAACTTAGAAAGGAATATAACTGATATGAATTTTATGCACACGGTCCTCTGTCTAAGTTGTTGGTTGCAGACTTACATTATGTTTTGAAGTTACCTATCCAACCCATAAAAGATATTCAAAACTAATAAATGTATGCTTAGGAGTAATTTTGGGGTATGCTTTTGCAGGTTCCTTTTAGGAAAGCAGGCTTCTTTCCAAGGAAAACTGATGCGCACCAATGCAAATGAAGGAATTTCTGCAGGTATCTTCAGAGGGTGAGCAGGGAAAAACGCCCTTCATTAAGATAAACATTTTGTGCTTATTTGCTTTCGAAAGTATGAAATCGTTCAAAATAATATCATAGCTAAGCTACGCCAAGGCATAGCAGCAAATGATAGTTTCAAAACTAAAAAACAAGTTGCATCTTTAGTTTTTGACATTAAAAACAGCCCCGCATAAAAGTAGCCGAATTAGACATCACATGACATATTAATATGAAAGTGATTCTTAGTAGCTATGGTGGTGAATTATTTTGGAAACCCTATGCCATAATAAAATGTGTTATAACTGTGGAACCCATTTAGTGATGATAAATAATGCAACTACTTCTTTTCACTTATTATTAGTTATTTATATATTATAATATTATTTGGAATAAATTTTGAGGAACTTAAAACTTGAAGACCCAAACTGCTTACTCCGCACACCATCGAAGACAGCGCCCTGAGCAGACCTGAGCCTTACAGGTATTAGTCTGCAAACCTGAGCCTTACAGGTATTAAAGAAATACAAAAATCTGACCCCCTCCCCTGTTTTTATGTAGGTGAATGTTCCTCGACTGTTTTTGGCGTGAATGAAGGTTATATATATGGTGGTCCTTCATTGTGAGAAGCTATGAGGTCCACAAACGCTTCGAACATTGGTTTCCATGATGAAGGTAACTTCATTTTTTTCATGCTGTGGTCTTTTCATATATCTAGGTATTATTAATGTACAATTTATGTGGTCGCTTGCCATTGCTTTTTTTTTTTGAAATTGGTCTATAACAGATATATCGCCTTTTCATTTGCCTGGCCGAAAGCGGAGACGTTCTGAAAGCCAGCAACAGCGACGAACAAGGCGTGTTGTTGCCCATCGTTCTGCTACTCATGGAATGGCAGCCGAAAATTTAGAATCGGACAGCACTAGAAGTCAAGGTAACAAGTGGTTTCCCAATTGTGTTTTAATTTCGGCTGCTATATAGTTGTGTGTCTTTCATCTTTTTTCGTTTGTTGCATTCATAACAATAAGCCAGATGTTTTTAAAGAGTCGGCGCTTAAATCTGTTGTCATACTAAATTGCGGCTGATATCCGAGAGATGGATTTTCCATTGCAATCAAGATTTTTGCCAATAGTCATGCACCTGGGGTTTGGTGGTGTTTTCCTCGCATAGAACCTCGAACGGAAGTATGGATGTATAACAATTATTAAGACGAAGAGGGAAAAAGCCTCCTGATTGGGCTTGGCAAGCTGCCTCTGCGATGATTAGCTACCTCATTTTGGTGACCTATCCCGTGTGTAGATTCAACAGCTTAGGTAGTATGTCTTGCGCTTGGAACTATGCCGGCTAAGCAAAATAGGCGTCTATTACTCCATTGTTAAAGACTGTAATTTGAATTTTATGTAATCTCATGAATGATAGAATTATAGATAAAATAGATGATCTTTGAGGTATTGATAACTGTAAAAATAACTTGCATATTGGCTTTTATGTAACTTTGGTATTAAATTTAATATGTTTGTCACACCATCAGGTTTGGAAGATTTATGGTAGTAATGATTCTGCACAACCATTTGATCTATATCTTTGATATGCATGTGTAGAATTAGAGGATGATAAGTTACTTACATATCCACAAACATTTTTTTGAGTTACTAATATCAATACATGTTTGGTTTGAGATCTATTCCAACTTGCAAAAAAGCTCTTACAACCCAAAAATATGGGTTATTGCAATATATCTCCAAATTAAAGCCTCACATCTTACATAATTGGTTCGAAAAAAAAACCTCGACGTAACGCGCGAGCTATTATGCTTGTTTTAACTAATTTTGTTAAAAACCTTTCTTTGAAGCCCAATAGACATGAAACTCAATCAATTTGGTTAAAAAAGGCCCAACCCAAATATTGTTTTATTCTTTTATGAAAGTATGAACTCACTCTTTGCCAACATCGGGTTCTAAAAATTATGCAACATGACTTTATTTTGTAATTATTCGTAATATTATGAATCATTCATATTCTTATTCTTAATTCTGATATGCTACGGCCTTTTCAAAAAGTAAAAAAGAAAGAAAGAAAAAGAAGCATATTCTCTCCTTATTAATGGGATTAAAACCACCTTACATAAAAGTTATAAATTTCAAAAATGCTAATTCCTCCTATGAAAACATCCTACTAATCTTCTTACATACATGATTTTGACAACTAACGGATCTGACGGTTTAGATTAAACGAGATAATAAGTGAAAAAAAAATATATTATATGATTATGTGTATAAAAGGATAAGTATGATGATTTTGTAGGAGGCTTTAAGAATACTCTATAGATATAGCTTCCTTTGGGCGCTTTCTTTGGCCACATCCATCTCCTGAAGCACGTAGCCAGAATCTGGATATAATCAAGAATCAAGAATAAATATTGATATCTTTCATATGTTGAAAGACAATTGAACATATACCATACTTTAGATTAAGATAAGCTACATGAAGAATATAATATGTTCCAAGTTTCCAACATGTATAAATTGTTTTTGAAATTTATAAGTCAACTAATTTTGTTTTTTTGAAATTAGTTTTGGAACATGTTCATGCACGGGGTTTGAGCAGATGATACAACGGATAATAATATTACAATAACTTTATTTTGAAGTTAAACATTATGACAACTCATAAATCCATTGTTTTGTAATGTTTAGGCTTTTCCTATGAATTTATATAATTGTTTTTAAGACTTATGTAGCTATGATACCATTGCATGCCCAAGTTTTTATAATGTGTTAATATAGTTTAATATTTTGTATAAATTTTTTTGTTGTCGAAATTGTTTAACTGACATGATGTTTAGGTTGATAATGGTTAAATTTAACTATTGATATCATGTTCTAGACATCATGTGTGTTTGGTACGCATTATAACATTGAAAAAAATATTTGTCGTTATTATATGTATAATCTTATCTATTTATTTTCATCACAATAACTTGCGAGGTCGTGCATTCATTTTGATATTCATATTCCTGTTAATAAGAATTTAAGCCGATTTTTAAACCTATACGCGAGTTAAACTTATGAAGAGGAATAAAATAATATGCAGATAGTTAAGAAGGAATACATTTTTCGGATATACTTAATTAATATCATAAAGGCAATTGAACATATACCATACTTTCGATTAAGATAAGCTACATGAAGAATATAATATGTTCTATAAATTGTTTTTGAAATTTATAAGTCTAATAGTGTGAATTGCTCCTTTATTAATGCTACTGAGCAATCTATGTTGTATCATGTGAAAGTTTTAAGTTCCTAGAAGACCTTTTACTGCACTTTCATCTATGCTGCTAATAAAGGGAGAGATAGAAAAGAGCTTTGGAAAGAGCTTAATTTGAATAAAAGAGTCATTGGGAATTCAACTTGGGTTATAATGGGTGATGTCAATGTAAGCCTGAAGCTTGAAGATCATTTAGAAGGAATGTCTAAATTCACTCAAGATATGATTGACTTTCAGAATTGTGTTAGTAATGTTGAAATTGAGGATATTAGCTGCACTGGGGTCCACTTTACATGGACAAAAAGTCTATTGAATCCTAATTCTAAAATCCTCAAGAAGATTGATAGGGTCACGAGTAACTGTAAGTTCATCACACACTTTAGTAATGCAAATATTGTTTTTCTTCCATTTGGGATCTCTGATCATATCCCAACTATCCATAAAATTCCTCATGTTATGGTAAAGAAGAATAAATCTTTCAGGCTAGTTAATTACATTACTGATAAAGTGGATTTTAGAGAGCTGGTTAAGTAGAAGTGGGAGGCAAGTATCAATAGGCATAGTATGTACAAGTTGGTAAAGAAGTTAAAAAGTCTCAAACCTCACTTGAATAAGCTAAATTGGAGTAATGGGAATTTGTTTAAGAAGGCAGCTAATTTAAAAGAGAAGCTTCAGGAAGTTCAGGGTAAAATTGACAAAGATCCTACAAATAAAGAGTTAAGGGATGAAGGAGTTGAAATTTTCAAAAATTACATAGAAGCTGCAGAGGATGAAGAGAAATTATTAATGCAAAAAGCTAAAGTTAAATGGCTAAAAGAGGGAGACAAGAATACTGCATACTTCCATAAAGTTCTAAAGGGAATGATTAATAGAAGTAGAATTCTTTCAATCTGTGCTGAGGATGGGACAAGATTTAAGAACTGTGAAGTTGCAAATCAATTTGTAAAACATTTTGAAGGTTTTCTTGGGATTTCTCCTACTACTATGAGTCTAACAGATGATGATAATGGGCTCTTTGAGAAGCAAATTCCATTGGATGAAGCTAACCTGATGATTAGAGAAGTCACTGATGATGAAATTAAAAAAGCTCTCTTTGATATTAATGATAACAAGGCACCTGGACCAGATGGTTTCACTTCTAAATTTTTCAAGAAATCATAGGATATTGTCAAGAGAGACTTTTGTGCAGCAATCAAGGAATTTTTCAATAATGGAAAGCTTTTGGGTGAAGTCAATGGTACTTTAATTTTCCTAGTCCCTAAGATGTTAACTCCTCAAAAGGTTTATGATTTTAGGCCTATTGCATGTTGTAATGTCATTTACAAATGGATTAGCAAGATACTCACCAACAGAATAAAATTAGCTTTGAATCACATTGTTAATGATAACCAGAGTGCTTTTATCCCTGGAAGAGCTATTACTGATAACATTCTTTTAACTTAAGAATTTCTTAAGGGGTATAATTGTGATAATGGCCCCAAGAGGTGCTCCTTCAAGATAGACATCCAGAAAGCATATGACACTGTCTGTTGGAGATTTACTGAAGACATATTAAGAAGATTTGGGTTCCCAGAAAGGATGGTTATGTGGATCATGACATGTGTTGCTAGCACTAAGTTTACAATATGTGTCAATGGTGAGAGATATGGATATTTCAAGGGAGGTAGAGGTCTCAGGCACGGTGACCCAATATCTTCATATATCTTTACTCTGGTTATGGAAATGCTAAATTTGTTGATAAAAGATGAAATCAGGAAGGATAAGAGTTTCAAATATCATTTTGGATGTAGGCAGCTTAAAATCACTCACTTGTGCTTTGCAGATGATTTAATCATGCTAAGTCATGGTGATATGAGATCAATGGCAACTCTTAAGAGAGCTCTTGACAAGTTTAGCTACATATCAGGCTTATACCCTAATCTAAGCAAATGTACTATGTTTTGTGGAAGTCTGGATGATGACACAAAAGAAGAAATAAGCAGCATTTTTCCTTTCAAAGAAGGAAAACTTCTAGTGAGATATTTGGGAGTTCCACTGGTTACCAAGAAAATTGGTATTGCAGAATGTAATCAGCTTGTGGAAAAAGTCAGACAAAAGCTTAGTGATTGGAAAAATAAGAGTTTGTCATATGCAGGAAGGGCTTAGTTATTAGCATATGTCCTTGGGTCTATGCAAGTGTATTGGGGTTCTGTTTTCTTGCTTCCAAAGTCTGTCATCAATGAAATTGAAAAGCTTTTTAAAAGATTCTTATGGAATAATGGGGACAGCAGCAAAGGCAAGGCAAAAGTAGCTTGGATGGATGTTTGTAAGCCTAAAGATCAAGGAGGGTTATGTTTTAAGTCACTAGAAGTTTGGAACACGACTCTTCTTGTTAAACATTTGTAGAAAATTGCATCAAGGAAGGAACCCCTATGGGTCAAGTGGATAAATGTTGTAAAATTGAAGCAAATAAGTGTTTAGGATGTGGAAATTGATAGCAAGGATAGCTGGGGATGGAAATGTTTACTAAATCTAAGAAGTTGGGTTGGTAATCACATGAGATACAAGATTGGTGATGGTAAGAGTATTAATGTGTGGCATGACAAATGGAATAGTGATGTTTCACTATCAAGTAAGATAAGTAAAAAAGAGATCTTCTATGCTGGCTTTAAAGATCAAGATAAGATACAAGATGTTTTGAATGATAATGGGTGGAAGTGGCCTCAAAACTAGAAAGACAAGTACCCTTGGATAACAAATATTTAGACTCCTTATATTACAAATTAGCCTGATCAAGCTATTTGGGTGGATAACAATGGCAATGAAAAGAGGTTCTCAACAAATACTGTTTGGAAGGATGTTAGAGGAAACCATGGGAAAGTAAACTGGTATAATATTGTATGGCATTCAAATTGTATTCCTAAACATACCTTTTTGCTATGGATTGATGCAAGAAATAAGCTCTGCACTCAAGATAGAATGTGCAAATGGTATCCAAATAAGGTGTTTACTTTGTTGGAAATTATTGAAAACGACTAAGTGTCGTTTCTGCTGATAGAGATGTTCATTTCTGCTGATGGCATTAGATGGTTTCTGCTGGCAGTTCAAGAAGCGTTCCTGCTGATTATGTTCCTGCTGGTCATGTTATCATTTCTGCTGACAGATATAGAGAATATGCTGATCTTAGTTATCGACGTAATTAATGTAATTAAGGATTTATAGATATATTCTAGAGTTATCTCATAAAGATAGGAATGAGATAAATTAGGAAGAGATTGATGTAAATCTCTTACGCAATTTTAGGAATCTTGTTTAGCAATTTAGGGTTTCTTCTCTATAAAAGAAACCTTTAGCATTAGGGTTTG
>BQNB010000919.1:0-17234 GCA_026074375.1 Tanacetum coccineum | reverse complement strand
CACTTGATTGATGACAATATTTAATCGTTTAATGCCCGTTTACATTGTATGATCATTTTTAGTTTACGCGATTTTAACTTAACTTTTACAGTTTAAGAGCAAATGCGTAAAACCCTAAAAATAAATTGTGCATTACATAATGTCGTACAATGACCTAAGTTACGAGGTGTTATATCGAATGTATCGAGGGTTAAGCTTTCCTTATTTTCCAAATCGGATGACACCTTTACGAGGTGACACTTTTAACATAACACGATCTCCAACTTGAAATTCTAAAGGCTTTCGTCTATATTGGCATAACTTCTCTGCCGGTATCTTGTAGCTTGCAAGCGTTGTTGAATTTACACTATCTTTTTAGTGGTTTGATGGATTATTTTTGGTCCTGTAAGTTGAACATCTCCAACTTTGGCCTAGCAAACAGGTGATCTACACTTTCGACCATAAAGTGCCTCAAATGGTGTTGCCTTAATACTGGCATGGTAACTGTTATTGTAAGAAAATTCTACTAATGGTAAGTGTTTTTCCCATCCTTTTCCAAAATCTATAACACAGGCTCAAAGCATGTCTTTAAGTGTTTGGATGGTTATTTCACTTTGTCCATCAGTTTCAGGATGATCTGCCATACTCATGTCTAATTGAGTACCTAAAGCACTTTGTAACGATTGCCAGAATCTGGATGTGAAATGACTTCACGATCCGAGATGATAGATATTGGCACTCTATGCCGGGAGACTATTTCCTTTATGTATAACCTCGTAAGGGTTTCCATATTATCTATATCTCGGGTAGGGATGCAATGTGCAGATTTGGTAAGACGATCAATAATGACTCAAATTGTGTCATGTCCGTTGGAGGTTTTGGGTAGTTTTATGATGAAATCTATTGTTATTCTCTCCTACTTCCACATAGGAATCTTTGGTTATACCAGTAAGCCGGATGGCTTCTGACATTCTGCTTTAACTCTAGAGCATGTTAAACATTTGCCAACATACTCAGCGATGATTGCCTTCATATTAGGCCACCAATAGAGTTTCTTTAGATCCTGATACATCTTGTCAGAACCTGGGTGAATGGAATACTTCGATTTATGAGACTCATGCATGATCAAGTCTCTCAGATTACTAAATAATGGTAACCAACTTTGATTCTTGATACATCGGGTTCCATCAGGACGCATTTCAAATGATTTGTCCATTCCTCATAAGTTTTTAGCCTTGATGTTTTCTTCTTTAAGAGCTTCAGTTTGAGCTTTGAGAATTTGTGAAGGTAAGTTTGGATGAATGGTCATAACTAATGATCTAACTCGGAGTGGTTTGATTTGTTCCTTCTGGCTTAAGGCATCTGCTACAACATTTGTCTTTCTAGGATGGTAGCGAATTTCACAATCGTAATCTGCAAGCAATTCTAGCCAATGGTGTTGTCTTATGTTCAACTCTTTCTAATCAAAGATATGTTAAATACTTTTATGATCAGTGAACATAGTACATTTGGTGCCATACAGATAGTGTCTCCAAATTTTAAGAGCGAACACTACTGCTCCTAATTCGAGATCATGAGTGGTATAGTTTTCTTCATTAGGCTTAAGTTGTCAGGATGCATATGCAATAACCTTTTTCTCTTTGCATTAACACTCTCCCAGACCTTGATGGGATGCATCACAGTAAACAACAAAATCGTCATTTCCTTCTAGTAATGCTAAGTTTAGAGTTTCACATAGCTTCTGTTTAAGCAGTTGAAAAGCTGTCTTTTGGTCTTCGCCCCAGATATACTTCTTGTTTTTCTGGGTTAATTCAGTCAAAGACTTTGCAATCTTTGAGAAATCTTTAATAAATCTCTGATAATAACCTACGAGTCCTAAGAATTGACGTATTTATGTGGGTGTAGTAGGAGATGTCCAATTCTTAATTGCTTCAATATTGGCGGGGTCGACATGAAGTCCTTGACTATCAATTAAGTGTCCAAGAAATTGCACGATACGAATCCAGAAATCACACTTGGAGAACTTGCCATACAACTTCTCTTTCTTGAGTAATTCTAGGATTATTCTCAAATGATTTGCGTGCTCTTCTTTGTTATGAGAGTAGATGAGAATATCATCGATGAACACTATCACAAATTTATCCAAGTATGGTTTACACACACGATTCATGAGATCCATGAATACAGCAAGTGCGTTACTTAAACCAAATGGCATTACTTGATATTCATAGTGTCCGTATCTTGTTTTGAAAGCAGTCTTGGGAATATCTTCATCGCTGACTCTCAGTTGATGATAGCCTAATCTTAAGTCAATCTTCGAGTAGACACTCGAACCTTGAAGTTGGTCAAATAAGTCATCAATCCTGGGTAATGGGTAACGATTCTTTAAGGTAAGTTTATTCAACTCTCAGTAATCGATACACATCCTGAAAGATCCGTCTTTCTTTTTGACAAATAAGACAGGAGCTCCCCAGGGTGAAGTACTTGGTCTGATAAAACCTTAGTCTGCTAACTCTTGAAGTTGGTTAGATAGTTCTTGCATTTCTGAAGGAGCTAATCTATAAGGTGCCCGGGCTACAGGTGCCGCTCCTGGAATTAGATCGATTTGGAATTCTACTTGTCGAACGGGAGGAAGGCCAGGTAGATCTTCAGGAAAAACTTTTGGGAATTCTCTGACTACTAGGATATCATCTAGTCTTTTCTTGTCTTACTTCTTTTCCATTACTTGGATTACGAAAACTTGACAACCTCAGGATATATACCTTTCGGTTTTTATATAGGATATGAGACTTAGTCGGGTTTTACTTTGGTCACCTCGGATGATCAAAGTTTCACCGTTGATTGGGATGTGGATGACTTTCTCGTCACAAATAATTCTAGCATGATACATGGATAACCAATCCATACGAATGACGACATCAAAACTACCAAGTTTGATTGGCATAAGATTAATTTTGAAAGGTTGGTTTAACAAAGTCAGAGTTGCACCTTTAATAATGGTGTTTGTGCTTACTAAGTTTCCGTCAGCCATTTTGATATTGTAAAAGGTATCTATTGTAATGGGTGGAATATTTAGCATAGAGGCAAGAGATATGGATACGAAGCTTTTATCGGCTCCAGAATCAAATAATACTCTAGCTAGATGTTGGTTTAGAAGGAACATACCCGTGACTACGTTCGGGTCTTGGTGAGCATTCCTATCCCTCAACATGTAGGCTCTTCCCTGGGCATTGTTGTTGGTGGTCTTTCGGCACTGATTTGCATAATGCCCTTTCTCTCCACAGGCATGACAAGTAACTGTCACTGGTAGCAGATTACTTCTAGTGGCTGGCCCTTTGTTTTTGCAGTTCTTGGTCAGATGGCCTACCTTGTTGCAAGTATTACACTTAACAGTGCAAGGTCCTGTATGATGCAGAGTGCATTTCTTACATAAAGGATTGTTTCCAATATACCCATTGTTTTTAGTTGGGGTGATAGCATAAGACCTAAAGGTTTCCTATCTTTTGTTCTATTGTGGTTGGTGATTATTGTAGCAGTTGTTGGTGTTGGTGTTACGGTAGTTGTTGTTATTAAAAGTTCTTCGGTGGTCAAACTTTTGTTTGTGATCACTTGATACTTGCACCGGAGTGTACTTTGTTACCTGATCCATTAGCCTCTGGGCTATGTTAATGGCTTCCTCTAGAGTTTGAGTTTTAGAGGCGGCAACATTTCCTTCAATACTTCGAGGCAATCCCCCGATGAAAACTTCCATCATTTTCTTAGAATCTGGCACCAAAGTGGGACACAAGGTTGCCAATTCCTGGAATCTTCTCACATATGTCTTGAGATTATTCCGCTTCATAGTCAGATGGTAAAATTCATCTTCCATCTTCTAGACTTTAGTTTGGGGACAATATTTCTTTATCAACAGCTTTTTGAATTCAACCCAGGTAATCTTGTAAGCTTCTTCTATCCTAATAGGTTGGGCAAAAGAATTCCACCAGGATAGAGCTTCTTCAGTTAAAGTACCAGTAGCATACTTTACCTTGCAGTCTTCGATACAGTTGCTACAGGAAAAAACTAATTTAGTTCGCTCAAACCAGCGGATAAGTCCAATAGCTCCTTTCTTACCTTAGAAGTTGATAGGTTGGCAGCTCATGAACTCTTTGTAGCTACACTTTCTTGCTATAGGAGCTTCTCTTTCTCCGGTGTTCCTATTGGTATTGTCAGCATTTTCCATTGTTGTAGCTTGTGCTTCCAGAGCTGTGGTAACACTGTCAGCAACTAGTTTCCTGATGGCAGCTTAAGTCATGGCTGGTGCTTCAGATGTTGATGTCCTTTTGGGAGGCATTCTATCAACATAAGACAACACGTAATAAGAATGATATCACAAGTCTTAAAATGCAATGCTTATTTTTGAACTTTAAGCATTTTTAACAATAGTGATATTAAAATCATAGATACTTATTTGATATGGATTCTAACAAGCATCTGATTTATTAGAAGTCACGGTATGATTCATAATGATGAAGACATAGATGAAATATAGGACACAGGATGAATATGAAACAGGATCACCATTATATTATATCATGAACGACTTGCCTTTATACTATACATAGTCAAAATTTAACAAGTGTTGTTATTTATACCACACATCCCGTGACTAGGTTCTATCAAAAGCTATAACTAGTATCTAATCTAGTAGTCTGATGGTCCTTCCTAGCTGTTCTTGAGTTCATAGACTGCATTCAGAAGACTTTCCTTGTATGCTTGGTGACAGACTTGGATTTCTTCGATGATTTATTCTAGATTAGCAATCCTGAAGTGAGCCAGAGCAATCTTGCTGTTATTTCCCATTTGTTTCCTTTGAAGTTTAGCAATTTGAGTATGAGACTCTCGGAGTTCAGCTTCCAGATTGTCAAAATCTTGTTGTATGATCACCCGACCATTTTTGAGACCTTCTATTTTGTCTTTTATGTGCTCAATGCAGTCAAGAGAGAGTTTATCTAGGTGAGTCAAAATTTCCTCAATTTTCTCCTTGTGATGTTCCAGACTTGTCTTACAAGGGCTTTCTCCTATCTCAAATGCTTAAGGTAGGGCAGAAGTAGAGGAGGATGATCGGTCACGACCTTGTTTCTTAAGTGGCAATAAATCCTAAGGAAGAAAGAATTCTTGAGGATTAAACATTAGAGATAGCATTGAAGATGGAGGCACAATAGTTGGTGGTGGAATAGGTAATTCTTTAGCATAGTATGCATGCATGACCTTCATATAGGGGTCATCATGAAAAAGTGAAAGAGTTGGTGAATGTATTGGAACTAAACTAAATGAGTTATTTGAAGAGCTAGAATAAGTTTTTCCTGGTGAAGCTGGGACATAGTCCAGGGAAGCCGGAATATAGTCAAGAAAGTTAGAGGAAAAAGCGTCCTCAATATTGGAAGTAGGGTGGCTGGGATAAGACATCGTTCTGTTAACAACCCAGTGGTAAATAACATAAGTTATTTATATAATAGTATAATAGTTATGTACTTTACATACTATTCCGGAAGATGTAGTGGCACGGAGGAATTTCTTGGATGGAAAAAGAAAAGTAGTTATAGTTAAGGTTTTAACCTTGTTCTCTATAAACTTGGCTCTTGATACCAGACTATAACACCCCCATTTTTGACATATAGCAGCGGAAGCTAATCTGGGGTATTATTTCATAGTATAACAGTCATAATCATAGAAAATGACTCAAAAGAGACGTTTTTAAAAGATAAGTTATCATTCATTATTTCATCAGAGTTTTTACAAACAGAGGTCCCAAAATCTACATGAAAACATAAAGTTTGAATGATAACAGTTTAGCCATCTTCAAGTCTGTGCCACTCCATGCCATAAGTTGCTCAAATACTTGAGATAAACATGCTAAAAAGGTCAACATAATGGTTGAGTGATATTCATAGGTTTATGGTAAACAGTTTGAATACAAGTTTAATAGTAGGTTACGTTGTTATACACCCATAAGTGTAATAATTGCAATGAGTACAATTATTATAGAAAACATCATTATTGCCTGAAGCTCATGCACCGAGACCTTGAGATAATCGATAATCATAATAAATTGACCCACCAGGTGCCTTTGCCAAACACCCGCATAGTGTTTCAAATGAAGTGTGTTTGGTTACCAGAAAGTATAGGTACACCAACAGGGAAGCTCAGTCCCAAATAGATCTATTCACAGCATTCGCGCTTACTCCGAAAAGTAATTAACGGTTCATGATAGTGGGGTCTTAATGGCAAAAGTAAGGACTTAGGCAATAATATATCAGGATAGCATACAGTTGGAAAAATACTCGTATTCATGGTTTATAGCATGTATCCCCCTCGCGGGTTTATGAAAACATTAGAAGATTTAAAATGCGAGGCTATGAACTCACCTTAACAGGGGAAATCTGATTGATGGCAAAAGTATATCAAGTGAAAGTAACGGCTTCGTCACACAACCTGGGGTAATATGTCAAGTCTTAGTTTGATTGTTTATGTTTCACAACTTTACAGAGTTTAACATTTATATTTGATTTATTAGTTTATGGAAATATTGTATCACTGTTCGGGCCATCATAATTCAGAGGTCATGTAGTAAACGTTTGAGGAGCCAGGACACTTTAAATCGTAAATCCAGCAAACTCGTCAAAACGTATACCCAAATGAAACTCCTTACATGAAGCTCCCTAGTAACGTGATACGATAAGATTTTAAGTTTCTTCAAAAGTTAGTGGATTATAAATTACGTTAAATATATAACGTAATTGTTTTATAATGCGTCGATCGATGATTAATAACGATTAATGTGTCGGGTTTTAATAAAATCTAGTTTTATAATATTAATATATATTTTTTTAATTTATAATAAAATTTTATATTTTATATTTTCAAGTTTGCAAAAATGGCAATATATACCCTTGGTTTATAAACTTTTACAAGTTTAGTCCTTTATATATAAAGTATATATAATTTAAACCTTTAACTTTAGAACTTGGCAAGATAGGTCCTTATAGTTATAACTTTAGAATAATGACATTTTCAGCCCCTTTAGTTATAAATTTCAGAAAGTTATGATATATACCCCTTGCATGGAAATAATTTACAAAACAAGTCCAAAAAGCCATGCAAGCTTATTTTAGGGTTCCAAATGATATTTTCAGGTTATAGCTTATTAGAATAAACAAAAATAAGATGTTCTAACATAACAAAAGTTTATAAATAGGATTCGTTAGCTAGAAAATCAAAACAGGTCATTTTTAGGGTTTTTACCAAAAACACATAGGTTTGAGGATTCAAGGCTTTAACAAGAGTTCATATATGATCTTAAGAATATTATGAACATTCGAATATAGATTATAAGATTATTAAACAATATTTTGAGCTTACTTGAGCTAAAATGGGTCGAAATGGGATTTTCAGGTTCGTACACCTAGTAACAACTTCAAGGGTTCCTTTCTCTTGACTCTTGGCTTCTATTCTGAGCGTAGGGACTTCACTTGATCCTTCTTGGTCTGTGTTAGGACTCTATTATTGTATATGATGAAATTTGAGGTATGATTGAATGGTTGCTTGGATTCAGCTATATATAGGGGTGAAAACCCTTGGTGCCCAAGTTTTCTTGATGGCTAAGGGTCAAGAGCTGTAGATAGTGACTAATGAAGGCTAGATGGTGAGTATGGTGAGCTAGAAAAATAGCTAGGTAAGGTGGAAGTGTGTTGGAGGAGTTTATAAAGGTTCGGCTAGAAAGGATGATAAGGAGGTGATGGAGGTGCTTGTAAGGTGCTTGGTTGGTTGCTTGAGGTGCTAAGAAAGCTATTAAGGATGTGACAAGGTGAGGTGCTAGATAGTTTGGTTTAAAAATGGGTAAAAAGAAAAAAAAGGATGTCGCGTTTATTTTATTTCAGGTTAGGGTTTAGGGTTTTAAAATAGGGATTAAAGTTAGGATTAGGGATAGATTAGGGTTTAGGATTATGGTTTAGTGCTAAGATTAGGGTTAGGATTAAGGATTAGGGTTTAGTTTTAGGTTTAGGGTTTAGTTTTAGGTTTAAAGTGAAATTAGGGTTTCGTTTAGGGTTTATGGTTTTAGATTAGGGTTTTAGAACAAATTGGGATTTAGATTTAGGGTTTAGATATTGTGCATTGAGTGTCGTACCTTTTACTAAAGAGGTGGTACGAAATCTAGAATGAAAATGGTGAAAATGAGCTTATTTGAATTCATGCATTGTTGATTTGTACATTGAGTATTTAGGACTTGTACATTGACTTGGAGGGAAAATATAATTCAAATATTATGTATTGTACACTTGTACACATGCTTTGAATACTTGTACATTCATTTTATATGTATACATTACATATAATTAGGGTTTTGATATAAACGTTAACGTTTAATGCTTGTTTTGAAATAACATTTTGAAAAGTACGTTAAATGGATAATGTACTTTAGTAAAAATGATATTAAGATATAAACTTGACATATTAGGATGTTTACATGATATAAACATAGATAGAATGGCATTGATAGAGGTTGCGTGAGCTTGTTTACTTTAGAGATGCAAGTTACGTTGCATAATGAGATAAAGGAAAATTTTCCCTATAAAAAGGTGGTATATAAAGTGCATCTTATTTAATAGATGGATATTACAGTGCATCTAATTTAATAGATGGATAATTACATTGATGAAAATTACGAGTTGTTATATATCTGCTCCTAATGATTCTATACCTCTACAACAAGGTATGGATAAAGGAACCAAAAACACTTCATATGATCATATATTTGCAGGTACTGACCCACATGTTCTTGCAGACCAAACCAAATTTGTTAGTGAAGGATTGGAAACTGTCCTCACTCAATCTAAAATAAAAAAGGAAGCAAGCTTTACTACTATACATGGTTATAAAGAAGGGGCCTCCAGCATAATCAAGTTGGAGGATCTTGCAAAGCTAGTGTCTCAAATACAACCAAGCTTCAAGGACCAGGATTCACCTAAAGATGATCCTGCCATCATCATTGATGAAAGTGATGAAGATGAGCTAAATGCTGAAACTGAAGACACTTTAGTCCCGAGATCCTCATCTCCCACGTCTTCTCAAATTCAAGAGCTGACAAACCAAGTGCTCATCCTCTAGTCTCAAAAACACAAGCTAGAACTAAAGAAGAACAAAGCTAAAGCTGAATTTGCACTCCTAAAATCTCAACCCTCATTTTCAAATGTGGAACAACTCAATGAGCTATTGGTAAAGTCTTTACAAACTGAATTCTCAAAGATTTTATCTTCTCGTAACTTTAGCAGCTCATTGCCAACTAAGCTGAAGGATCTTCCCTCCAAGATCAACGAACTAACTGAAGAGATAAAAGGGTTAAAGACACAAGTTCATAAACTTGAAATTGAGCTACCAAAGGAGCTAAAAGAAATTCCCACAAAGCTAGAAGACTTTATAAAGACTGCTACCAGTCTTAAATCTCAAGTTGCTGAATTGAAGACTCTTCAGTGGGAACTTCTAGAATAATTTCTTTCCCTTCTAGCAAAGATTGAATCAACTCAAGCTAAACTAAAGACTTTAGATGCTCTTCTAAGTCTCTTATTGAATGTCATAAAAGCTCTAAACAAGTTTGCAGAGGTTTTAGAGTCTATCTCTATAAAAGCTAGAGATCAAAGTGTCCCTTTAGCAGGACAGGCTGACACAATGCCTGCTGAGGGGGAGAAAGACACAGACCAAACAAGTATCTCCTAGCTTTTCTAAAGAAGAGCTGAAAAGATTGCTGAAGCTAAAAAAGAAAATCTAAACCAACAACCAAAGCCAACAACACCACCTACTACTATACCAATCAATCCCCTAATCATCACTACCACTACTCAAATACAAACTCCTCTTCAAAGTCCACCTAGAAGCTCCTCTCAACCTGAGGGGGAGCATATCAAGAAAGACAAAGGCAAAAAGGTAATGTCTTTAGAGGAGGCTAAGAAAGAGAGTACTGAAAGTGACTATGATGATGAAGCTTATGTGACTGGCTCTATGGTTAAATTCTCTAAGGTAAAGAAGCTAAAGAAGTTTGATTTTGTCACTAAAGATGGAAGGCATATTCATTTATCTAAAGAACAAATCAATAATCAAAAGAAGCTAGAGGAGGAAGCCAAAGCTGAAGCAGCTAAATAGGAAGGGGAGGTAAAGAAAGCAGAACTAATTGATCTTCTTAGCCTAGAGGTGGTGCACAAGTACTACAATTACAAGTTGCAATATGATAGATATCATGACAAAATGCTAAATAGAAGAGCTGAATCAAGAATCACCAACTGTGATATCTTGACAAGAAAGGGTCCAATTACTTTTAAAGTATACAGAGAGGATGGCACATATGAAGTTATTGCCAACTTCAAAGTCAGTGATCTGCTTGTTGGTGAATGGAGAGAAGTGATGAAAGCATGTCAAGATAGAAAAGGAAAAGGATGGCAAACCATCTATGATCAAATACAAACAAGAATGGACTACTTGCACACAACTGAAGTAGAACTTGGCATAAACTTAGATATTCCTCTAAGTATGTAGGACCCCTTGACAAACTAAATAATCTTGCAAACAAGAAAAGAAAACATGCTGATGACATTCGTGACTATTTCAAAGCAACCAAAAGGCTTAAGTCATCAGTTCAGTATGGAGATCATTTACCTGGTACTGTGCTAAATGAACCTGTCCTTGGTATGATCATGTTTAATTCTTATCATAGACAGGAT
This sequence comes from Tanacetum coccineum, assembly GCA_026074375.1. Taxonomy (NCBI): domain Eukaryota; kingdom Viridiplantae; phylum Streptophyta; class Magnoliopsida; order Asterales; family Asteraceae; genus Tanacetum; species Tanacetum coccineum. The sequence continues at coordinate 6,507 of BQNB010000919.1, read as the reverse complement.
TTTGTTACCATTGGAGACCTGAAGGACTTCTCAAACGCCATGCTATACACCGTATAAGAAATCTTCTTTAGACGACATCAAGGTCTTGGGGTGGATGATCATGCTAGAACCTTCAGTTCCCTTTTGCTTGCTGAAGTTAATAAAATAAACCTGAATCCATTCAAGCAGATAAGAACCATTGAGCAACTGAGGCAATAATATAGAAATCATTTGTATTAACTTTATCTTTTGTAAATGTAATGTAATGAAAGTTAATAGAAGTGGTTATCAGTTTATGTTGTTTAATTTATATCAGTTATGTAAGAAGAAGTTGTTTTGCTCACTTACAACTGATTTTAATTTAGGCTATTTATATATTCAAATAGGGGGAGATTGTTGGGTTCAGTTCGTGAGCCCTTTAATCTTTTAGTAGATTTAAACATAAAATCCCCTAAGTTATTCAAGCTGAAGTAGTTAAGTTTGAGATGCTAAAGTTCCTTCAGCATCAGCTCTTCAGGTCCTTAGAAAATTAGGAAGTATCTTCACTTTAGTGTATGCAGTGGTAAAAAACTAAAGAAGGCCCTTGGTTAGAGCTTTAGTTCAGCTTGGTTGAGAATTCCAAGCTGAACGTAGTCTATCTCCTTAACAGAAGTTGAAACATAAGTTTCAATTCTAGAAGGTTTACAAGGCGAGAAAAAGATTGCTTTATGCCAAAAGGAATAAAGCAATCTCCTTTGGAAAAGGTTCTTCTAAAGTTAACAGAGAAGTACATTCGCTTTTCCTTAATTGATTGTACCTGGTACTCTAAAGCATGTCAACATTTAATGTTATCTCAACCACCCATTAGATGTATGACATGCGTAATAGGTTAACTTGTAAACCCTAATCTCTTTGCTTATAAAAGGAAAGAGATTCTCAGAGTAAATGTCATCTCTTCCAATTAATGTAAAAACACATTGAAGAGTTCATTTATCTTTCAAACAAACTAACTCGTACCACTAAAAGTTGAAGCTTCTGTTTTGGTCATAACAAGTTTGTTTTCTTAAACTCTTAGCATAGGTTAAAGTTTAAGTTCGAAGGAGATAACACCCTAATTGTCATTCAACCACCTTGCTATTCCGCAAGCAAAGTGTGTCATAGATTCTTTATTTGATTCTAATAAAAGTATATATGTTGAAATGTACTTCTGTTTGCTTTAAACTTGTTCTTTATATTGTTCATATATATTTGTTTAAAACTCACTTTGTTGCTATGGAATCTGATTAGTTTAAAGTTGATAAACCTTATATCAGATCGAGGGACCAACACTACAACTGAATGACTCGACTGGCATAACCCTGAGGGCAAGCCATATCCATTTGATCTTTGTAACCCCTCTCCCGTTGATTCCAGATCATCGAGGTCGTCAAGTTATCCCTCGGGATTACTTTATCAATAACGACCTGGAATATCTAAAAGGTGGAAGTTTAAGCAGACAATACTCAACTTCTGTTACAAAGACAAAGGCTGCTACTTATGAGATCAAATGGATTGAAGACATGGCTCCTAATCTATGGAGTCCTGTAAAGGTGGTATATGTCAAACATGCCTACTAGGGTACTTTACACTGGGGTGTCAAACGTCAATGATTCTACGGATTTTCATGCAACAGGGAGTCAACGAAGGATGTCTATTCTAGAAAACAAATTATTGTAGTTACCAGCCTTAAGATTATGAAGTGGTATGACTACGGTTATTTAGACGAGATTAAAGTTCGTAAAGAGGTTCAACAGCTATACACGTTTAAAGAAGGTGATTTCCCACGACTTCTCCTACAAGATATCGACGACATGTTAATCCTACTTGTTAAATAGAGGCTGAAAAATCTCACAGTAGACAAACGTTATGACTTAAATTTGGCATTACGTATGTTTACCAGACGTATTGTCATTCAAAGGCATGTGGAAGATCTTCAATTGGGTGTCAAAAGTTACCAAAAGAAGCTCAACCTCACCAAACTAGACACATTCAGGTCGAAACTCAGGAACAGAACCGCTTGCACTGCATATTCAGATCCTCAAGGAGTGATATACAAGGACTAGAACAACAGAAACATATTGATGCACACTGATGAACTCCATAAATTCAGTGATAGCACGCTCAATGATGTTCGGACTGCTCTTTATGATATTGCTTCGGGAGTAAGGATACAATACCTGCCAAAGAGGAAATGGAGTAGATTTGATAAACAAAGGGCTCGTGTTATGATCCAGGATATTGATAAGCATCTCTTTCAAAAGAGCTTAATGAGGAATCTGGAGAAGTTCATTGGTGGAAGAGAATACGAAGAAGACCTCAGCCTACTTACACGGATAATATAACTCTGTCATATCTTGTTCTACTACATTTTAGGTCATTCTTTCGTAATTATTAATCTTGTGAATATATGAATAAATAGTGTAGACTAATATTAGGCTAATATCGTGTTTGAGTACGAATTTTCAAGAATTTCTTAGTAAATTCAAAAAAATTTAAATTAACGTACTTAATCACCATATTATTCCCTCATAATTTGTGGGGGAGCATTAAAATGTTCCAATAATTGGCTTGTTAATAATTGGACATTTTTTCCCCGAAACCAGAAATACTTAAATCAATTGATATCTAAAATATCAAGAGATTTGACATTTTTTATAAGGGGAGAAAATGTAATTAAAATATATGGCTAAAGATGTGAATTTAAAGGACTCAAGTGCAAGCTTCACCCTTTATGTGCTAAACAGTTTTTGAATATCGATGCACATGTTGAGGGGGATCATTTTGAATGGTTTAAGGCTAAGAATAATACCGAAAGACCGACCATGTTTGTAATTACTTTGAGTTATAAGGTGGTTAGGATTAGGTATTCATTTCCATGATCCAGCCAGAACCGGAGGGATCTACCCAAGGACATTCCAGTTAAGTGTAGAAGTCCATAGGTATGATATAAAAAAGGAATAAAAATGAAGGGAAAAGTGCCGACTGAGATGGAGCTAGTACTGGAACAAACCCAACAAGGTACTAGTTATGAAGTCTCGGTAAGCACTGAAGGGGTTAAAGAATTAAAAATAAAAGTTAAGATAAAGGGTGAAAAGAAAGAAGCCCTCTTTACACTTAGGCAGAAACCGGGTAAATACATAAACTGTCAGAAACACTAAGTTGTTGTCTGGTATTGAAGACAGTCGTCATGGACCCAATGACGCAATGCACAACCCTCCCCAGCCACTCAAGGTCTCTTAAAAGACTCTTGTTTCAATTCTCACAGAGATTACACGCATTTCTATCGAGTTTCTCACTCCGAGTTAGTTGATATTGAAAAGGTGGCAGTCTGCTCCAGCCTCCGATTACTAAAAACCAAATTACACTATCAAGTCTAGAGACAAAAGAGATCATCCATAAATCTCATTAGGACACTTATCCAAAATATGCTTGCTAATTTACATAATGTGAAAACAAGAAATATATCAAGAGTCCTACGCATTATCCTTGTGATTTTGCCAGAACATCAGAGTGATACCTAAAAAGTACTCACAATGACGATGGAAATCCTTCCAGAGCCAACATCAAACAAGCTCTACGGTAGGTGACTTGTGAGATCCTATATGGATCAAACTTGTGACACTGGATATCGATTCGGTCCAGCTTATGAATTGACGGATGAATTTTGAAAAAGATAAAACTGTTGGTGTGTCATAAAAACCGTTTGCATCTTGACACACCGACTGATTTTCCTAAATCAATTTTCAATCTTATGTCCATGGGAAGCCTCACAAGGGTATCTGGACATAGGAAAGTTGAACACGAATTGACGGCTTAATCAGGAAGATAGTAACTTACCGGTTCACTCTTACCGTGTTGTCTGCTTTGAGACGCTCCGGTAATGAGAACGGCTAGTATAGCTACGAAACCCTGTCAAGGAGATTCTTCAGAATTCTACCTGATCACAGGCAATATTTATACTGAGTAACGAGGAACCGTGGTTGTTACAACCGTATTTAACGAAGTGACAAATCTACTTTCGTCCATATATGTTGTTTATCACTAACCCATTTATGTAGATTTCTTGACGGTGGTAGCAGTTTCTCGATGACGAGTCAAACCCAATACCACATGCTCATACTCGACCGACATATGTAAAGTATCATGAAAGCTCAAGTACATGTTTCAAGACTTCCACTACTCTGATACCGTACGTCTTTCTTGAAGTGACGAAGTATTAAAGTCAAAAAATTTCAAAGAAGTTTCCGACACTTTGATACCGAACGTCTTTCTCGAAGTGACGAAGTGTTATAGTTAAAGTTTTTCAAGAAAGATGTCTTATTCAAGCTTTCAAGACCAAGAAACAACAACAGTATGAGCATGTCAGTCCAAAAGTCACAAGTGCACAATCTCAAAGATACAAGCTCAAGCCTAAAGTCAATGATCACTACAACAATTCACAAGTTAATAATTGAAGTTAAAGACTACGAGCTCAAGACTAAAGTCAAAGCATAGTATGCTAGATTTAAGTTTTTGTAAATTGGAGTGACCTCCCTTAGGGGGAGATTGTTAGGAATATGAAAAATATCAGTCACTTCCAATATAGTTAGTCGTAGCTAGTAGTAAGTCAAATAGTTAAGATAGAAAGCTAATCGGGATAAAGGCCTATGGAATTCCTCTTATGAGGCCTATGGTCGGCCACTATCCATTGTATTTATACCCTCTCCACACAAAGAGAGGGTGTTGGTTGTTCATTTTCTCATATAGTTAATCTAATATTCTCTTCTTTGTTTCTCGCTCTAAGTGATCATCCAACCACCTCTTTCTCTCTCTAAAAACTCTAGATCGAATCCAATACTAAATGTGTTAAGATAATCTACATGACCAGCTGCATAGTTTCCCCTTGAGGTTGTAGCAATTCCTCTGTTTCCAGTGCCAGCAAAACTATGAGTTTATCTTCCTTGAACTTGTTGAACTGTGACTCTTCCATCTTAGATGGTTGCCTAATTTCTGGGATTGGAAGACGTTCTGAGTTGATTGTTTAAAGGCGGAAACCTTGATGCCACATCAAATAGGAATTCCATTGCTTTGTTGATGCAGTCAATCGGATCCTCTCCTTGCTGAAATGTAGGAACAGCGAGACCAGAGTCCAATTGAGGAAATTCAGCTTGAGATTGTTGTGTCACTAATGGAGATATGAATGGTTGTGGAGAACCTGATTGTTATTGTGGATTAACTAGAGTGTGATGGTGTTGATGATGAAGGGGTGCTGCATAAACTGGTGTGAATTGTTCAGGGGGTGGATACATTAAAGAACCTGAATGTTGTGGAGACTGAGAGGGATTATATAGAGTTTAAGAGTTGGATACCAATGCAAGAGGATCCGGATATCTTTCACGCATGATATGTACTTCGTTAGCATGTCATTCATGTTGACTGAGGTATGAATACAACTGATCATAGTTGGTGTTATACAAACTCTTTGCTAACTTCACATCAGTGACAAACTTGCTCCATTCTGGTAGAAGAGCATTCAGAAACATGGTATTGACTTGAACTTGCTGCATTGTCATCCCAATAGTATGCATGTCATTGATCAGCTGAGAGAATCTCCATTAATACTCATATAATGTTTCACCCTGAACGGAAGCAAACTTATCGAACAAGCTGTACAATCTGCATTCACGTTCTTGATATGATAATTCAGTGCCTTTTATTAGTAGCTTGACTTTATCCTAAATATCCTTAGCTGTCTCTTGATGGTTGACAAGTGCATACACATCGGGTGGAAGACCATGAAGAATGATATTTGTTGCTTGAACATCACAGTCATTGGTATGTGCTTAAATATACATACCTTTATCTCAATAAAACGAGCTTAAATGACCAAAAATGGACATAAAATACCAAATATATGCTTGTTTTGCGTTATGTACTGTGCAGGTAACGGATATTCACAAAAAGACAAAAACGAAGCCAAAACCGGACAAAACCGAGCACGGGAATGAAAAGAGCGTGGAAAACCAAAGCCGAAGGCGTATGCATCTTAGTGGGCCAACCCAACCCAAGTTAATGGGCCAAGTCAGTCCGTTAAGCTTTTAAAACTAGCCCATTTATAAAACCTAACCCAAATCACCATTTATACCAAAACCATAAAACTGGCCCAACACTAGAAGCCCAAAATGGACTTAACCATCGTTAGCCTAAATTAGAAAAAGAATAACATCGTTAGTCCATGGATGAGTACACTGTTATTCCCTACACCATTTCATCGTTAGTCCAAAACACTAACGGTCGTTACCAGTATCAATCCAATTTGAAATATAATAAAATATTCCAAATTTGGCACCAACCTTCAAAACAGGGCAAAACCCACTCCTCTCTTGGTGCGATTTATTCACAACTCACCCCTACACAATCCTGACACACTCTACATGCCACGTTGGCATATTCAAGCATTTTTATTGGGCGAAATGGCTAGACAAGAAATTTTGGGCAAAGTCAAGGCATTCAAGTTGATTGGCGAAATTA